>JAJQXH010000027.1:5177500-5392500 GCA_022343465.1 Oscheius sp. G VE-2021 | reverse complement strand
CCTCAATCCGAGTTAAGGCCGACCCGTCGATTCTACCAAGTCTCCCACGAGGTCAACAATCCTGGGACCATCCGCAGATGTGTGATCCGGACGGTGCAGGAGTTGCTGAGCAGCAGAGGAGACTTCCACCTCAGCATCGACGTCGGATTTCAGCAGGATGGCCATTTTGCAACGTAAGTTGTTCTACTGAGGGTACTTCATCTCTGTTTCAGAAGTGCAGTGGCTGAAATGACTGTAACCAAGGCCATCACCGGAAATGGCAGCAATAGTAAGGCTGGGACAACTAAGGAAGAGTGTTCGGAAAAAGAGGCCTCTGGAAGGAAGAAGGCGTTCCCTGTGCGGAGGCCTACCAGCCGACAACTGCCGACTGGAGAGAGCTACGCGACGAAGACTGTGGGCAGAGTGGAGAGGACGCACCTGCAGGAGGAGGAGCCGGCCATTCGGGAGAAGGGCTTCTGCGAGGACGCGACTGGCAACGACACGGTCAGTCTGCAGAGCCACTCCAGTAGGATGGCTGTGGAACAGAAGGTGGGAGACTGCGGGATGGAGTGACGCTGATTCAGGAACCATCGAATGAGAAGAGCAGGAAGGAGGGATAGGACTTCCACGCAACCCTCGGATTCCATTCTACCCTTTAGACGGTTTAAACTAGTGAATAAAGTTCATTAAGTAGTGTTGTGGTTGGCTTTTCTGAACATACATGAGGGGAGGGGAAGCCCGAAAATTTCAACGGGCTGGTTTAAAAAACGTGGGGAAGTATTTTTAATTGTAGCTCGTTTCAAAATTAATAAGTAGGAACAACCTCAACATATTTTGCAGGTTTTGACAAAATGCAGGTAGCTGGACATTAAACAACCCTGGATGAACTGACCAGAAGATTTCGGTGATGCAAAAGCACTAAAAGACCCAATGGATCGTATTCTGCAAGATATTAGGATGAAAACAGTAGCAAATGCAAGATTTTATAAAAACAATCCATGTAACAAGCCTACAAGCGATACTTTTCAGTGATTAGAAAGTGACAACAAAAACAGACAACAAGAAGTGAGAATAGGTGAGAAATATTATGTACAACTACCAGTATTTCAAGGGAGATTTGATGAAAACGCTAGATAGAGTCTGCAAGGCAGCTGGTTCGTCTTTCGTCAACCAGCGGGAGCGGCTGTCTGGAAATAACATGTCGGTGTTGAAACGAAAGTGATTTTTCATTAAAATATCCATTAAACAAGAATGATATTTGTGAGAGTAGTATACCCTACCTGCTGGAGAGGCTGTCTCTGTATAAACTGCGGAAGAACAGGCAGCGGCTGGGGGCTCTCCACGAGCAGCAGACAGCTGGTGACGTCGAAGGGAATGAAGACGACGAAGACGGACATCCAGCAGAGCCACGCCGGCACGGACACACCGCATTCGACGAAGACTTGGCGGACGCTGTCTGGAAAGATTACTTGATTGAAATATTGTATCAGAAGGCGCAAAACGAAACAAACCACACCCAAAATGAAGATGAAGTTCAGCTTGCTGCAGAAGACGATGGCGCACGTCTAAAACTGTATAATAAGCTCAGTCACATGAAGATCCTTACCATGAGGAAGTAGAAGATGAAGCCCACGGGGTCGGAAGAGAGGAACTCCCACAGAGAATCCTGAAATTGACAAGATGAATTAATATTCGACCAATTATGGGACAAATGGTGTAGGTTGAACCAACCTCCGGGAGGCCGAAATGAGCGAAGCAGAAGAAGATGGCGGCTATGAAGAGCACTCCCTGGATCAAGTAGAATACTCCAATGAAGAATATCCTCTTGTTTTCGCCCAAAGCATACGACACCGTGTTAAGCTGAAGCAAATATGCAATGGAAAGGAGAAAACGTACCATTATAATGCCCGAGACCAAGTTTATGATAGAAACTGTAGTTGAAGCCATGGCACGAGCCTTGAAATAGTATATTTGGTGACAATGGAATATTACAATAAAAATAATAAAAAAGATATTTTGAAGAAGTAGCACGGAAACTGAAGCTTCCAACGTAACAAAACTATTAAATCATAAAATAGTTCGTTTAAAATAGCGCAGTTTCAGATTTCGCAGCTTTCAATAAAGATAAATGAATAGATGATCCCGTACGAAAATATAAAAATCAAAGTTAATTCCGCCCATTGGGTAAAGGGAAAATGAAAGAATCGACGGGAAACTGGCTCAATTCAAAAATCAGGAATTGCGTCGACTCAAAAATGTGGTTACGTTTAGAAGAGAAATGAATTTTGCAACAAAAATAACATTATAAAATTAATAATGTAAATAATATGAAATTCTTCGATTTATCGATAACTAAATTAACAGATGACACATTTTGGGTGGATATGTTAGTTGAAACCTGGTGTCCCCTATACTTTAACTGAGAGATCGTATGTGATTATCAGCATCTCGCAGCTACAAATCAATCTTATTAGCGAACGCATGTTCTGACAAGCGGGACAAGATCCGGAGACCAGTGAACATGTTGATCTTCGTCTTGTTAGGAGTCTCTCTCCTTAGTTATGTCAACTCTCAACAATTTTACGACCAAACACGTAAGTTCTATCATTAAATGCTCTGGACTTATATTAGAAGTTGGCTTGTATGCAATTTGCTTGCATTGTTTTTTCTCTTTAGCGTAACCTCAAATCAATTTTCCGCGATAACTGAAATGCAACCTCGGAATTCACAATTTTGACTGCTCTATAGCTACCATAAGGCAGAATTCCCGCAGTCTCTGAAACATCATCTGAGACAGTTTCACTAAAAGCTCAAAATGTGATTACAATGTTTTCAGACTACCACCGGTTGGTCAACAGCCCCGCCTATTTCAATTCCGTCTACCCTCATCAGACTATGTTCAACCAGGCGGCCTTCCCATTGGGGTACAACTATCCACAGTATTTCTGGGCCACTGAGTTCTCACGGGGACATCTTGGAGGTGTGGCCAGGAGAAGCGGAACTATGGACAGAGTGGGGGGAAACCTAGGGCACCACTATGGATGCTGGCCCAACTGCAAGAATCCACTGCCAACCCCAGCCCCTGGGGGCATGTGGGGGATGCCATTTGGAATGATGGGGAAATAAACAATTGGCGGAAAACTAATTTATGACAGGATGGAGAGAGAGAGAGAGAGAGAGAGAGAGAGAGAGAGAGGGGATGGTTTAAATTAAAACAGGCTCCCAGAAACTTTTCCACCTGTTTTTTTTCTTTATTGATCCCAGTCGCTTTATAAGCGTAGTTCGTTAACTGTCAACCTTACTGTGTTGCTGACTATAAGGGGCTTCGATCCTTTTAATATGCTTGAATGCAGATGGCATAAAAACAGGATATGCTTAGGGGTGGCTTAAGTTAAGATCTAACATTTACAGGGGTTGCACTCCCTCTTCCGCGATAGCAATGCTAAAAGTAGGGTTAATCCCTTATACCTCTCGCCAAACCTAGTTCTTGGAAAAATGCTAATTCGGGCCAAAATTATGATGTCGAAGTTAGAAATTCTATAATTTTTGCAACTAGGATTGGCAACAACTATGTAAGGCCGTTTCTTTCTTTTTGTTAACAGCGCAACGTGTTACGCAAAAATATGGTCAGCCGCATTTCCTAGGTAGGAGACCGGTAATTCGGTGGGAAGGGCGAAAATTAGCATGAGCCTAAAATTTGCCATGGGGTACATTTGATAGATTTGCGGCCTCTGGCCGCCTAACTGTGCGGCCAAAGGCTGCCCCAGGAGTGTAGGACCGCCGAAGGCGGGCCGTAACTCCTGGTGGTAATACATCCGTGACAATGTTTTCTTCTTAAAATCACTTTGAGGTGGTCGAGTAAAGACGACGGGAGTGAAGAAACAGATGAATTTGCAAATACATGACGTAACCAACAGCAGTATTGCCCGTTGGAATGTTTACCCTCCGTCGGCTACCATGTCTCAAGTGAGTTGTAATTTTCTTTCAAATTTTGAAATAATTGCCCTTAATGTGGCCAATTTATATCAGCCAAACATAAATGTGTTTCGTGAACTGTATAATTGTTGTGTGCACCTTGCCCTTCTTTCCCCTTTGTGCGCAAAGCCCATAGCTTGGCGCATTCCCTGTGAAGGCGCATAGTTGGTGTCCGATTTTTGATTTATTCTTATTCTCGCCCACAGCTCGCCAAAACCGGTGCCGCACGGACACGCGACTGTTCTACAAGCTTTCGTTGCGGGACCCAACCATTGCTTTAAGTCGATATAAATGCACGAAATTCTCATAGTAGATGAAATTTTTACACAAAAGTGATGTTATTTTCGGAATCAGCGCATTTTACTTCGTGCAAACTAATTCTTTCAGATCATGGCACTTACTGGCGAAGGAATATAGGAGGGAAAACTCGTGTGTTGTTATGCATTATTTTTAATAATCCAAAGAATTAGTTTGCGTTTGTCATGCTGATTAAGTATATTTCACAAAAAATCTAGGCAAACGGTTCGCAGGAGGCTGTGATTTTCGTGCATTTGTATGAATTTCAGTCTGCTCGATGTTTACGCCATCTGGCAAAATGCCAGGAAAAGTGAAGGGCCTTACAGCCACATATGTGGTTCATTTTAATATTTATTTATTTTGTTATTTCATTGTTTTACACATTTTTAAAAACATTTTCTTTTGTTTATCTCAATAATTGCATGAAATTTAAGTTTTTTCTGTAAAATTGTCTTAAAACTGTCATAAATCTTTAGTACAGTAGCTCCTTCCGCGTCTCCTGGCCGACTGGCGGTCTTCGAAGACTCGGCGATGGGGTCCATGCCCCCAGCAGTGTGTAAAAATAGTCAATTAATGTGATAAATAGTGGTGATCGAGGTTCCGCTAGAGGAATAAGTTTGCTGCATGAGGAAGGGTTATTTCATATTTATATTTTGGTCTCCCATTGGAAAATGTTGAAGAAAATTATTTTCATTGTTTGTATTGTAATTTTATTTGAAAAAAATTAAAAATAACACTAAAAATTAAGTTTTAAAAAATTTAAAAATTTAAAAAATGCACATAAAAATGGGCGGATCTATGAAATGGGCGGAGCCTCGCTGTGAGACCAGAAATACGTGATGCGTAAAAAAACCCTCAACATTTTCGGTAAAACGGCGGCAATATTTGTAGCTGCCGGCGTTGGCGAGCTGTGCGCCTGTTCCTCTATTATTATTACTATTTTTACGTGATAAACATTATAAACTACACTCTGGTCACATATACAACATTGGCGATCAGGTAATTTAGATTAGTTTTAGGGTCATTTTTCGTGTGTTTTTGGGTATTTTCGCCCATTTTCTCTCGTTTTCACCACTTTTCTTGTATTTTCTCGTTTTTTTCCCTCGTTGTTCTTGGTTTTTGGACTAAGAATCCTCCTTTTTCTCTCGTTTTCCTCGTGATTTCGTGATTTTGCACGAAGGTCACGCCCGTTTTTTGATTTTCCAGTATTTTCTGGAATTATCGCACGGCCTTTCCGCGGCGGAAGTAGGCGGCAACGAGAAAGACGGCCACGACCGCGACGCAGCCGCAACGGGCGGTCGGGACAATTGAAAATTTAGTTTTGGGACTGTTTCCTTGTTTAAACGGCGGTAATACGGTTATACAACGATCAATATGTTTACAAAAAAGTGGAATATAAAAATGAACCCGATTTTTGTTTTAGTTCAAGGGTGACGGCATAGTTTATTTCGGTTTACAGGTTTTAGTTTGGTATAATTTGAGTTATACCACTTTAAAAGCAACAAAATCGCTTAGTACATGTTTACTAAAACAACTGTGAGCTATAAACTGAATAATTAAGTGATCTAGCACATATCATATGAAAACTACTCGAAAATCGCTGTTAATTACAATTTTTCGGAATTTTTCTGTGAATTTGGGATGTATTGGTGCATTAAAAGCACTTTTAACACATAAAATATATAACACCAATAAAAATGACGTTCTATACAAGGCTGAACACATCAACGTCAACAGCGTAAATTCGAGTTACCGTAACCGACGGTTTGAATTTTCATCTTTCCCGCGCAGCCTGAATGGCCGCTGGGAGCTATTGCGTACATTTCCCATTTTTCAATTTACAGAGTGGCCATGATCGATTTTTCGAGGTCGAGTTGCCTGTGTGGTGGCCAGGGATTGTGAGGAATACCTGTGTGGTTCTAGCTTCCAAGTGGTGGCTAGGAGTGGAGAGAGAGAGGAACCTGAGTGGTTTGGCGCTGGTTTAAGAGATCCGAGCAGTGGCCAGTGGGAATTTAGGGCCGGATTCTGTTGAGAACCGAGCCAATTGAGTGGTGAAGCGGTTGTTGAGAGAGGAGTTTGTTGGAATTTGGAGGAATTCAAATATGGGAGATCAGGCACATATGGATCAGAAAGCGCTCTTTGTGCGTATGATGGAACAGAATATGCAGCTGATGGAGCAGTTCCAGCTGATGACGAACTCGAACAGGCCTAGGGACCGGCCGGAGACGCAGTTGATTTCGGAACTGAAGAAGAGGATCAAGTCCTTGGTGTTTGATCCTGAGTCCGAGTCGACATTCCGAGTTTGGTACGAGAGGTACAAGCACATCTTCACGGTCGGCGGAAAGTCCCTCGACGAGGATGCTCGTGTACGACTGTTGTTGGAGAAACTGGATGACAGTTGTTTCAAGCAGTTCAAGGCTCACATGTTGCCTAAGAGCCCATTCGAGACAAAGTTCAAGGATGCGGTGGACATGTTGACGGAGATGTTCGACGTTCCGGTGTCGAAGTTCACGCAGAGGTACAAGTGTTGGACCTCGGAATTCGACAAGAATCCCCTGGAGGACGATCAGCAGTACGGAGATCGGCTGAACGAGAGGTTCCACAGGGTGATGAACGATATGTCGCTAGATTGTGTTGCTATTCCTCGTCGGCCTTAAGGAGCGAGAGGACGCAGAGCATTTGCCGGTGTGTTTGTCATTTGCCGACAAAATGTACAATGCTAAGAAGAAGATCAAGGTCCAGGACCTGATCCGAGAGTTGAAGAAACTCAGAGCGTACGAGGCAGATGGCAAAATGATCTCAAATCAGAACACGGCAAATGTTCGGGCCATTATAAAGAGACCTTCGCAGAAGTTCAGTGGCAAGTCAAACGGTGGTGGTGACAAAAAGCCAGACCGGGAGTGCTGGAATTGTGGTCAGAAAGGTCACACCACCAAGTTCTGCAAGAAGAACAAGGTCACTTGCAACAACTGCAATCGGTCGGGTCATCTCAAGAGATACTGTAAGCAGGGAAAGCCACAGTCCAATGGCAATTTGCAGTACAGACAGTTCTCGGCTCGTTCGAATGTCGTCAGGGCAGAGAAGGAAGTTTTCGAAACTAAGGTCAATGTCGTTCGTAGGTACACGGATGTTGAAGTCAACGGTCAGAAGACTCCAGACTGACACAGGTGCAAATGTCACCTTGGTTTGAACGACCCAACTTCTCCCAGACCGTTGCAAATGTCACCTGTCTGTGAGAAGTTGGGTCGTCCAAAACTGGAACCTTCGGACAGAGCATTGAAAGTTGCCAATGACGGTGACTTTGCCTGTCACGGAAAGTTCCAGTGTTTGTGATCCAGGGTGATCGAGGCAAGGGTTCTGCCTACGTGGTCGACGGAAACAATCTTCTTGTTTTGGAGTGGCTGAATCAAAGTTCGAATGTGCGGAGCGCTCTGGATTCGATCTGCTACGCAATAACAGTCAAGTTAGTTCCCACTGATGTTGCCAAGGCGTTGCAAGAGGCTTTTCGGCAGGTTTTTCAGCCTGGCCTGGGAAAATGTGTCAAAGAGAAGGCACACCTAGTGCTGAAGGACAATGTCAGCCCTAGATTCTGCAAGCCTCGCCCTGTCCCGTACGCTGCATTGAGCGCAGTGGAGGAAGAATTAGATCGTCTCCGCGACATGGGTGTGGTTGAAAGTGTCAATCACAGCAAGTGGGTAGCTCCAATTGTGACTTTGAGGAAGAAGGGTACTGGAAAGATCCGTGTTTGTTCGGACTTTTCGACGGGTTTGAACGCTGCGTTGGTAGACAACGAGCACCCTCTTCCTGTCCCCGAGGACATTTTCGCTACGCTGAATGGTGGAACAGTGTTTTTACAGATCGATCTGAGTGATGCATATCTGCAGGTAGAAGTCGAGAGTCAGTCTCGAGAGATGGTGACGATCAGCATCCATCGGGGTCTGTATCAGTACAAGAGGTTGCCCTTTGGAGTGAAGACGGCACCTGCCACCTTCCAGAACATCATGGACAAGATGTGTGCAGGGCTGAAAGGAGTCGTCTGCTACTTGGTTGACGTCATGATCAGGGGAGATAGTGAAACTGAGCACTATCAGAACTTGGTTGCGTTGTTTGAACGTATCCAAGAGTACCGATTTCGAGTGAAAGCGGAGAAATGCTCCTTCAAACAAAGAAATCAAGTTCTTGGGCTACATCGTTGATACAAACGGAAGGCGGCCGGATTCTGGCAAGATTCAGGCCTTGGTTCAGATGAAAGAGCCCGGGAATGTTGCACAGTTGAAGAGTTTCCTGGGAATGGTTAGCTATTACGGAAACTTCGTACCCAGTCTCAAGCAGGTGAGAGGCGTTCTGGACGAACTGACTCACAAGGAAGTCGAATGGAAGTGGACTGAGAAGCACAGGGAGTACTTTCAGAAGATACTCAAGGTCCTGTCTTCTGATCTGAATCTTGTCCATTTCGATCCTTCGTTACCAGTAGCATTCGCAGCAGATGCGTGTGAGTATGGCGTGGGTGGAGTCATAAGCCACAGGTTTCCAGACGGCTCTGACAGACCCATCCAGCACTTTTCTCAAGCCTTGACACCGGCTGAGAAGAATTACTCACAGATTGAGAAAGAGGCTTTTTGCCTGGTTTCAGCCGTGAAAAAGTTTCACAAGTTCATCTATGGTCGACAGTTCTTGTTACAGACAGATCATAAGCCGTTGTTGTCGATTTTTGGAAGTAAGAAAGATCTGCCTCAGCACAGTGTCAATAGACTGCTGAGATGGGAAACTATCTTACTTGGCTATGATTTTACCATCGAGTATGTCAACACTTTGGAGTTTGGAAAGGCGGATGCCTTGTCTAGATTGATGCAGCGAGAGACAGTCGAAGATGAAGATGTTGTCATCGCTCAGGTGGAAGCAGATGTCTTCAGCACGTTGGAGAGTTCGATTCGACTGATGCATGTGACAGAGCATCAGGTGAAAGACGAGTCTCGACGTGACAAAGTGTTGAAGGACGTAGTTCGGAGAGTTCAGGATGGAAAGTGGCCGATTTCTGCAAAGAAAGTCACATCTGAACTGCTGCCTTACTACAACTGTCGTGAGGAGCTTACGGTCATTGCCGGAGTGCTGGTTTGAGGTGAATGAGTCGTCGTTCCTACCTCACTCCGTGTCAGAAATCTCCGAGAACTTTATCGTGGTCATCCAGGAATGGTCCGGATGAAACAGCTAGCCAGAGGGTTCGTCTACTGGCCAGGAATAGATATGGAGATAGAAAAGTTTGTCAGAGAGTGTGGAAACTGCCAGAAAGCAGCGAAGACACCGGCCAAAGTTCCTCTGAGTCCGTGGCCAACGCCTGAAAGAGTTTAGCAGCGAAGTCACATCGATTTCGCCGGCCCGGATCATGGCTCGTTCTATTTGGTTGTCGTGGATGCCTTGCATACCAAAACTTTATCCAAGGGGATAAATTTATCCCCGGAGACAGTTTATCCCCGGGGATAAACGACTATGCATACGGGTCCCGGGCCGTGTCAAGAAGGCTCAGTTCGACTCGAAGCACGGTGCTGGTGATCGAGAATTCGATGTTAGAGACCAGGTTTCGGTCAAAATCCACAAACACAACAGTTGTGGGCAAAGCCCATAGCTTGGCGCATTCCCTGTGAAGGCGCATAGTAGGTGTAAAAGGCCGACTTTTGATTTATTCTTATTCTTGCCTGTTCCTCTATTATTATTACTATTTTTACATAATAAACATTATAAACTACACCCTGGTCACATATACAACAATAATAGCCGAGTTGTGTTTTAGAACTAAACTAATCGCAGTTTATTATACATTTCACTTGAAAACCATATTTCAAAATCACAGAAAAACATGTGATATTAATGTTTCAGTTGACGAGCTCTCTTCGGAGGCAGATTACATCACTCTTCGGCCATTTCTACCCTGGTGGTGAGATCCCGATGACTGTCAGCTTGTCCTACGAGAGGCAGACGGACAACTGGAGTTGTGGATACAGGGCAATTGCCTGTATTATCGATTTGGCGAGGGGCCGAGACCCGGCGAAGTGGGAAATTACAGAGGAAAAGATGCAAATTTTCGTTCAGATACGCCTACAACCTGGAGAAAATCTTCAACGTATACACTAGGGTCCTTGAGAGCCGAGAGGATGTAAACTGGAACGTCTTCGAGGAAGCAGAGCTGGGACGGTTTGTTTTTACTTTTTACTCTGAACATGAAGTGAGTGAGTGAGTGAGTGAGTGAGTGAGTGTATGTGTTGTAGCCATTTTTTTGTTGTTGTAAAAGTGCTTTCAGCTCCAAGGATGTTGACATCCTTCTCCGTCCCGATGGTTCGCTTGTTAGGAAGGAAAATGACGCGGACGAGGAAGCTGCAACCGAGTCTCCCGATTGTTCCAATCGACGTGATGTCTCAGTCTTTGCCACAGTGTCCCTCTCCGACGTAAGTGTTTTCTGACTTTCCCTTTTTGTAATTGCGAATGCTCTAATTTTCAGAGAGAGGAAATCAACGACAACATCAGGAAAGCCATGGAGGCTCACTGGAACGCGAAGCGCGTTACGAACGGAGCTACACGAAGCTCGCCAGGACTCTGAAGGCAGCGAAGAAGTTCCGGAACGATAAACTTTATGTGGCCTACATGTCAATCTGCCCTCCCTCAGCCGATGCGTGTATGGAGAGACTGCTTAGCCTTAAGGTGAGTGTGTGTGAATCAAATAGTTCAGTATCAATGCTTTTAGTTTGTCATTTTCGACGGACCGTCTCAATGACCTCATCAGCAAGGCCATGACCAAGAACTGGGGTGTCGAAACCTTTGAGAAGGTAGTAGCTTCTTGTGTTCTAATCAAACAATTTTAGGAGCTCTTTTCCCTGTACCGCAACATCACTGGAACAAGCAAGACGACGAGTAAGATAGTATTGGCAAAGTTTTCATTAAATATATTTTCAGAGACTCGCTTGAAGAAACCAGCTTTGACGAAGAAAAAGAGAAGAACCCGTGGGACGTGACGTCAGCTTGGGAAATTCAGTTGTTTATCCACCATCGACAACCGCTTCTCAAGTAAGATTTATTCTTTCCATGGCAGTGACATGTTTTAATTTTTTGGCATTGGGAAAGTTTAAGTTTAATAGGGTGTAGTTAAATGGTTTTCGTTGGACATTACAGTCCATTTTTAGTATAGAAACCGTTTCCAAAATATATGTAAAATGTCCTTAGTTTTTTGGTTTAGATTTCCAACGCTGTTTCGACGTATTTTATGTGGGTCACATCGCTCCATTGGACAGAGATGAGGCGGAGATCGAGATGAAGGACTGTGGCCGCGTGAATAAGGCGATCTACCAGACATTCAAGAGCCGCTTCTAGAATGATACTTAGGCTCCGTAATATTTCCTCTCGTTCATAAATCAGCTAAATAAACCAGTGTTTGTTCTTCTTCAAAGTTTCTCTGATACTTTCCCGTGGTGAAAAAACATCATTTTGTTTTTCGCCCTCTTCATTGCGTGTTTGATACATTCCCATGTTTTGATAGCCTCATCAAGTATTTATAAATGCCAGACGATCACAACTGAGAATTTTTTCACGACTACAACAATTTGAGGCCTCTTGAGAAGCTGCGAGCAGCTTTCGCATAAACTATTTTATGCCCTGAATCCCCGGTTTCTAAAATTTGCAAGCTTGGAAGACCGCCGCCAAACAGCTGCCGGAGACAATTTTATTTGATATTTGTTTCCTTTGGAGGGCTGGTTTTTAGAATAAAAAAGATGTTTCAATGTGGAACTGTCTTTATTGTAGTTTGATTTTTTTTAAAACTATTGATATAATTTGTTCAGAGAGGAAAGGGAAGTGAGGGACGATATTATTTTCCTCTGTTTTGAATTTTTTTTAAAACACAATTTTGAAAAATTGGAAACAACATGTTAAAGTCGCTTCAATGCCTCTACAAATTGTGACATTAACCCGGCTAATTTAGCCCAGTCAACCCGGAATAAATAAAATGAAATTTTCTTCCGTGAGAATCGTTCATTTCATGGATAAAACATTGTAACACATTCAGACGGACAAAGAGGCAATACTTACGCCGTCCTTCGCGAGTTCTTCAATCAGCTTCCGTTCGAAGTTCGCTCTGACCGGGTTGAATTCCATCACAGAGCTGGGATTGGCCTTTTTCCAAAACTCCACAAAGGCGATGAAAATGCGGCCTTAAAATGAGCAATTAAAACGCAAGAAGACCGGCCTACAGTAGGTTTCGTGGAAGAGGGCCATGCCGATGGGGCCATTTGAAGAATAAAAGAGACGTTTCAGCCGCCCATTTGCCAGGAGCTGCCTCGTAACGGCGGTGAATGTGATTCCTGAGAATGGCCTGTCATGTAAAACGGAGGGAGATTGCCTGCAACGGCCATGGGGAACCCAATGACCGGGTGGTGGGAGATGGAGAGAATGCGCCCAGCTGCCTCGTGGTGTCGCTCGCAGAGGTGGATGAGCTGCGTCAGGCCGAGCACTCCCATTCCACGGAAGTCGGTCGCCGGGTCGTTCCCCTAAATGACACAAAATAGTCTGATTTTAGAAATTTGCGAGCGGAAAAGTTGAGATTAAAGGCACATTTACTCAAATAAGACAAATATTTACGCTTGACTCCGGCATCAATGGCGAGTTCTCACCTGAAACCCAATGTATCTCCACTGTTTCCCAATTCTCTCGCTCAGTGGCTCCTCCGGCATCAGAAGGTCCCACAACTGCTTCAGCTTCTCCTCGTGGCCTGGATTGCTACTCTCGTACTTTTCCCTCCTCGCCGCCTCCACCTAAGTCTCAGAATTGCTCAGAAAATGTCCTCATTCCACCTTGGCGCACAAGTCTTCGTAAGAGTCGATGGTGGCAACGGCGGACTGGAGGCGTAGTCTCAGCTCCTCTCGCTCCCTTCCCTCGGCCGAGACATTTCCCTCGCTGAGGATGGCCTCATATTCCTCGCCGCTTCTGAAATAAGCCATGGTTTAGTTGGATCGAATGGACGCGACCTGAAGACTTTGTGGTGGCGAATGCTCAGCTTTCGGGCGAGGAAGCTTTCCAATTCCAGGAGACGGGCGTCCTTCACCGATTCCGAATGTTCCAGCTAAACGTTAAAAGGTGTATTTTAGAAAACCTTTTCTTGTGTTTTAGTTTCTCAAAGAAAGCCATTACTGATCACATTTCCAAATCCCTGAATCTGATCTGATTCAAAACAAGAACCCTGAACCGTGAGCCACCGTACCATTCTCTCGAGTCGGCTCTTCGTCGTTATAATCGACCACAGGTAGTCGAGGGCATCATCGCAAATCACGTAGATCAGCTGCAGCAGCTGACTGGCGATAGACCGGAATTCATTCTGGGGCGCCACCGCCAAATGGTCCGACATTCTGAAGACATGGCGACCGAATTCATAATTTGAGAAAATAAAACTCCGAAGAGAATCGGTTGTGTGGTTGATTTAAAGGACATGTAATCGGCTCTTATCAAAAAACAATCAAAATAAACGTAGAATATCAAACGAAGGTGCTTGGTTCCGTGGAATTGTAGTGTTCCCCCAGCTGGTAGGCGTGGCGCTGGTAGACGATGGTCAGCGGCCGAGTGGAGTACTCCTCGCCGTAGACGATCACTCTGCCTTCTGGTTGGATGACCTGGAATCAAAATATGAGAGAGAGAGAGAGAGAGAGAGAGAGAGAGAGAGAGAAATACCTCAATCTTCCGCTCGAAACTCTTGCTCAGCGCAATCAATTCCGGCTCTCCGCCCCAAACTCCGCCATCCTTTGCCTCGCTCTCTACAGTGCCGCAGTATTTCTCAAATTCGAATTCGTCCAAGGGGTCACCGTTTTCCTGAAAATGATAAATCTAGTAAGCCAGAATATTGGAAACGTACATTCGTAAGGAAAGGCGCGAAATCGTCCCTATGCTCCATAATGTGTCGTGCGGCGCGGCGTCGGACGTCCTTTAGGAGGATCTGAATCGGGAAATGAGAGAAAATGAATGCTCGGACCTTGGATCCAGCGGCGCGGTTCAGCTGGTGGGCGACCGAATTGTAGAGACAGTCGCCATCGGCAGCAATGTCGACCAGCTTCAGCCCTCGCTCCTGGAGCACCTTGGCCAAAGCGGTAGACTCGAGGAAGCGGAGGGAGGACATGGCCCCAAACTCCGCCAAGCGGCTGAAGACTGCCATCGCCTCGCGGTCCTCGGCGATGGCAGTCTTCAGCCGCTTGGCCATTTCTGCCTGTTTCGCCTAAATCCACGTAAACCAAAGGCCTCTCCAGTGTCCACCTGCTTCTTCTTGGCCTTTGTGTTGATGGCGGTTTCCTTGTAGAACGACGTCTGAGCCTCCTCCTGGCTTTCCTTCGGCTGTTCAGCTGCCGATACGGTAGTCTCGGTCAATTGAGTCGTCTGAAACAGAAATGTTGCAATTCTTCAGAAGTGGGGGGGGGGGGGGGGTAAAACGCTTCTTTTTTTTGTAAAAAAAAAGATCACTTTTGTTAATCAGGGATTTTGGAAGTTGGGTTGTAGGAAACACCCATGATCCATTAATGTTACGCCAATATATTAGAATTAAAAACATTTATAGTTAAATTTAAAAGGCAGGTGTTCCCACCAGTTGGTCCAACTCCCTGGCGTGTCTCAGTTCCACCTCCTTCTCCAGTTCCTCCACCACCGCATTCGCCTCCTTCTGCTTCTGCTTGTTCCCACATTTGGCGGCCTTCTTCAGAGCCAAACAGTTTTCTATAAAACGGTATTTCCCTGCCGCTGTTTCCTACCCTTCATCTCCTTCTTCTCCTTCCTCTGCCTCGCCTGCAGCAACTCCATCGGCGAATTTCCTTCCCCGTCACTCATCTAATATCGTTTTATTCGCCCCAAACCCTCTATAGTAACACTGGTCCAACCTGTCGAAAGATAAAACTAACATAAAATATACATTTATTTTCAAATAGAATACATGAAATGGGGCCCGTTTCACTGCAGAAGGGGGACATTGGTATGTTGGCCGAGCAGTGTGCTGAAGAGGGCCGGTCCGAAGCCAGTGCCGCGGTCGGCAGACTCGGCGGGGGCGGCAATGTCCAGGTGGATCCAGACGAGTCCCTCGCCAAAGTCGATATGGGCGCCGATGAAGTGGCCGGCGATGGCCGAAGGAGGTCCCTGAAGATTCACAATTGGTTAAATCGAAGCTATGGAGAACGAAAAGCTCAAAGCTCACAGTCTTCAGTACCTCCATCTTTCCGAGATTCGAATTGCGCATGTCGGCGACGGGGCTCTTCAGGTCGGGGAAGTGCAGGTCCGGACAGAAGACCATCGGGTGCAGCAAGTCGCCCGATCGACGCCCCGCAGCGCACATCTTCGTCTCCCACTGCTCGTCGTTCGTCAGGACTGCGCCGTGCAGTTTTCCAGTCATGTGCGCCTGCGCGCCGGTCAGAGTGGCCATGTCAATGATGGTGGTCGCCTGAAATGACCTCCATTCTCACAATTTTCCAATTCTATAAAAGTTTTCTCGCCGAAAGGTTCGATTTTACTCTTTTCTTCCATCTGTTTGAATTGTCCAAGCTCCCTCCTCACCTTGAGCACAGTCTTGGCGTAGAAAACGCCGTCGGCCAGGATCAGCCGACCCTCGGCGTCGGTGTTATTGATCTCCACGGTTTTTCCGCTCAGCATGCTGATGATGTCGTCCGGTTTGCTGAAATTTCAATAAATTTACAAAAAAGTGGCGAATTACTTGGCAGCGGGACTTATGTTATTCTCGACGATGCAGAGGCAGCAGTAGAGGTTCTGCTTGAAATCGGCCTTTACCAGAGTGGCGAAGGCTCCCAGCATTCCGGCGGCTCCTCCCATGTCCCGTTTCATGTCTAAAATCAGATGATTTTGGTCTTCAGAAGAGACCAACTGGGCATTCCGGTCTTTCCCTTGATCTGCATTCCACCCGTGTCGTAGACGACGCCCTTGCCCACCAAAGCGTACGTTTCATAGGCTCCTGATGGCCTGAAATGTCATTTAGACTAAAAGATGGATCCACCTACAGATGGCTGAGAACGACAAAGGCCGGAGGAGTGGGCCCAGCCTTTCCCACGTGGTAGATGCCTCCAAAGCCCTTCTCCTTTAGATCCTCGCCCTGAACCGCTACCGTAACCTCATTCAACGCAAGACACACCTGGATTACGGTACATTTGACGCCCAAAGCGGCCGCCACGTCCTGAGCCTCCTTGACGAGGGCGTCGGTGGTCAGCTCATTGGCGGGCTGATCGATCAGACGGCCGGTGTTGCGGACAGAAGAACACAAAGAGCTCAGGAAGTCCACGTCAGCTGCGCTCAGCTCCTGGAAAAGATGTCAAAGTTATACCTTTAAACGGCAGTTAAAATCATCATTTCGGGGATTATAGATTATCCTGTATATCTAAACAGGGAACCAGGGCCCGGTTCGGCCCGGTTGGGAAAAAAGTGGAAATAAAAACTTATAAATCAGTAATTTTGAGTTTCAAAAATTATTTAGTGATTACAAATAACGTACATGATTAAACTATAGTAAATAATGAAGATTAATACCACACAAAAATAGAGTGCACCGGCGGGGACCGAACCCTCGACCGTTTGCTTGGTAATTTAGAGGGTTTTTACGGCCCGGCATTTAGGAACTCTGCAGGGAACAAACCTTGCGGACGTGTGTGGCTTAATTTGCATTTTTCAAAAGTTCATTTTCACCGGTGCGGTTGGTTAATTTTCTCCGCTTTTTTAAAGATCATTGATATTTTTAAAGACAGGAATGTGTTGTTATCCTATTCGCGTGAGAATATATTTTTGCGAATGTAATGATGCCTATAAGTACCGCATTCTTCTGTAAAAGTACACGATCTTTGAAAAAGCAAACAATGTGAACCAACCGCATCGGTGAAAATGAACTTTTGAAAAATGCAAATCAAGTCATGCACGCCCGCAAGGGTTGTTCCCTGTGTAGATATACAGGCGAGTCTATAATCCACTTTTCGAGTCTGCAAGGGGTGTTATCTCACCCTTATCAGAACTAAGACGCGCGAAAATTTCGGAAATGAATCGATCAAACAACCAAGATGCAAAGTTTTGGACTGATGACGAATTGTGAATATGACGATTGAATTCAAACGGTCTAATTGGTATCGCATCCTTCTTTCCGTCTGTGGATCGAATGGCAGTCGATGTTATCAACCCAGAGTTATCAATCACGAAAAAGCTAAAAACAGGCTGTCAATCACATTTCATGCCATTGTCCGTAAAATGCTTGTGTTTATGGCAGTTCTCGGCTTTGAGGCCTCCGTGCCTTCTCAAGCTACCTAGCCACCGTAAGCCTGGATTTTTAATAACAATACCTTTCCGTCTGTAACGACCACGTCGACGATGATCTTCTCCAGGCCGTTCTTCTTGGTCTTGCGGGAGTAGAGGGGGAAGGCACGGGCGATGGCAGCCACACTGGGAACGACATCGGAGTAATTGGCGAAGAGGACGACGTTCAGCGACTGAATCAACCGATTTAGAGGAAATGGGAAGAACTCACATTGACGCCCTCTGGGACACTGGTCTCCTTGACCAGTTTGAAGATATTCAGGGAACTGGAGGGTGCATTGTGACGGGAGACCTTGTCGGGCACGGAGATGATCCTGGCCTGGTCCAGGAAGAGGGGCAGACTGCCGCTCTCCGGAAGACGCGTGAGGGCCTTGCTCCACAGGCTCTCATCTGAAATAGGCAAGATATTAATAGATGTAAAAAAACGAACCGACGAATTGGCCGAGGATGCCCTGCACCTGGCTGTAGGCGATCTTCTGCACTTGGGACTTCTTTCCAACGAAGACGACGGCCCCCTGCGCCAGGGTAAGGCCAGACAGGCCGGCCCTCAGGGTGAGAGAGGCCATTCTGAAAGAGTAATTTAGAGAGAGAGAGAGAGAGAGAGAGAGAGAGAGAGAACGTAAAGCGGTGGGACAAACAGGCACCGGCGTCAAAACTGACGCCAGAAAGAAGATAAGCTCGGTCGCCCACCAGACGAAAGATAAGGCACGTGGGGTGACCACGGAAACTGCAGGTCTCCCTCCCATAGCCATGAACCTTGGAAGGCAAATGCGATAAGCCCATTTGGAACAATGAAACGAAAGCCGTTCCATAAAAAACACAAATGAGATTGTCAAAGTCGCCGAAATCAAGATAAAAAAGACTACCCGAGCAAGGTAGGCCTAATGTTTGTTTACTTGGTCCCAATACGAATAAAAAGCTATGTTTATCCATAGCAACTCGAACGAAGGTAAAAATGACACGGCAAATCGTGGTGAACCCTAGCATCCACGAGTTGAAATGTTAAAACAAAAAATAGTTAAGCGCAGTGATTATGTCCAAGGAAGTTCAACATTAATGGCAAAAACCTCGAAATCAAGAAAAAGAATAAGCTGTCTGAATGTTTATTTCGGAGGTGCTGATCTAAAAGGAAAAAGGCGGGTACAAAGATGACGAATGGGGTAAAGAAGGGCAGGGCAACAAACACTAGCAATGGCTTGTGACTGTCCGATTGCAAAATTATAAATACAAACGCCTATTCTCTATCCAAATCAGATCGGCAGCTCGAACTTGATGTCCAGCTTCGCGTCTCGTGCCAACTTGACAATATTCGACAGCTTCACTACCATCTTGGCCGCCTGAAAATGAACAAGTCAAGGAAGCTCCAAATGACACTCGCCTCGTCGAGGTTGTCGCAGGGGAGGATCCTCAACTGAGAGGTGGCGATCAGGGCCTTTGCGTCCTCGACCTTCGTTCCTTCAAAACAGTCCTTTAATTAACCTGAAACACAACCGACCTTGCAGACGGACAACGATCGGAATCTTGAGGTCCAATTCCTTGGCGGCCTTGATAATTCCCTGAGCAATGACGTCACAGCGCATAATTCCACCGAAAATGTTCACCAAAATGGCGTTGACCTGAAAATGAAGACGTAGAACAGTTTGCTTAGGGAGGAACCTTCTGGGCGTCGGCAGTGATGATCTTGAAGGCCTCGGTGACCTGCTCCACAGTGGCGCCTCCTCCGACGTCGAGGAAGTTAGCGGGCTCTCCGCCGTGCAGCTTTATGATGTCCATGGTGGCCATGGCGAGACCGGCGCCATTCACTGGAAAACCACTTTCAGACAAAAGGTTACCATTCTTCGTAGTGTGGTTACCAACTACTTTGTCACTGGACCATAATTTTGAAAAGTTACCCACCGAGGCATCCGATGTTTCCGTCGAGCTGGATGTAGTTGAGGTTGGCAGCAGCAGCCCTGACCTGAACCGATCAGTTCTCCAGCGAGAAACCGCGAAATTACCTCGAGAGGATTCTCCTGTTTGCTGTCCTTGAGGGCAAACAACTCGCCCTGGCGGAATTCCGCGTTCGAATCCAACAGCATTTTGCAATCCATGCAATACACTAAACAACGTTGGTTCCTCACAGGCCACGACCAACCCTTTCCATTGACGTCTTCGGCCATCGGGTTGATCTCCACGAGGGTCGCATCGCTCTTCCTGAACGTCTTGTAGAGCTTCTGGATGATGTCGGCGGCCTGCTGCTGGCAGTCACCCTGAAATAGCACACTAGGCGATTCCAGGACAAACTGACGCTGAAGCCCATGCGGGTGGCAACGTCGGCCGCGATTTCGGGGGTGACTCCGACGGACATGTCGATGGGGACCTTGACGATCGCGTCGGGCTCGGTTTCGGCCACCTCCTCGATGTTTACTCCTCCACGAGAGGATCCGATGATTATGGGGCCCTGCAATATCAGATATAGAAAACAAGAGAAATGGATTAATCAGCTATCCAGTGACACTTCCAACTAAATAACCACAATTTCTACAGGAACTTTGGTATTTGAAACCAAGTTAAGGAACCAACGTTGGTGTTCCTATCGAGAGTGATGGAGAAGTAATACTCCCTGCGGGTGAAGAGGCGCTTGCACACCATGACCTCGTCACAGCGCTTTCCGCGGTGGTCGGTCTGCTTGGTGATCAGATTCGATCCGATCATCATCTTCGCCTTCTCGTGGATTTCCTCTGGTCTGAATGCCCGTTGACTGAGAAATTGGAGTGAAACCAACGTGAAGACGATATGGACTCCTCCCTGGAGGCCAGAGTCAAAATGGCCTTTTCCACGGCCTCCTGCCAGCACCTGGGCCTTGATCACGTAGTCCTTGCCTCCTGAGAAGATTTAGAAACTTCTGCAGACATCGACTTACCAATTGCCTCAGCGGCCTTCTTCGCCTCGTCGGCGGTTCTAGCAACACCGAATGGGGGGACCTTAAAAACGCGATTTAAAACTGAACTTTTCTGGAATTGTTTTAGATTCCATTATAGACCGTTTAATAAACAAACGTGTGGACTAAAGTTTCTAGAAATAAATATTGATTTATATGGTCGAACCTGGATGTCTGCGTTCTGAAGAACCTTCATTCCGTGGTGTTCCTGCAGCATCATCGTGCGCACAGAAGCGGCGAGGGCCTGTAAGTAAACGAATAATAACCACGAGTACTCCACTGTCGTCCGCATAAATTAAAAACAGTGTTCAAATTATTACCTTCTGCGCATTGGCGAGGAGAGGCTGGCGTACCCGAGACAGCATCCTGCAAATAAAAAGTAAGACGGGGGTGTAAACAACTATCAAAAGCTGAGAAAACAATCGATTTTTGCAACAAAAAAATCAGGAGACGTCAACGAATAACAGCAAAGATAACGCCATGGGGTGAAAGATCACAGTTTTTGGAACATTTCGCGGAAATGTTCTCGTCGCAAGGTCGAAAATGACAAGTGAATGCACACAAACGTGGAAGACGATGGAGTGACTTTGGTGTTAACTGATTGCTTAATCTATTTACATTCAAATTAACTATTAAATTGACGAAGAATTGTGTGTGGTCGAAACCCCCGAAAAAAAAGTCCTATCGAGTGAGAATCGCCGTAAGTTACGTGGATTCAATGTCTAGAGAATGACAAAAGTCTAAAAATTTGAGAAAGCTTTGGCTTAAAAACAAGAACTGGAACTAAAACCAACGAGTAGACGTTAAAATCATCACTCATAGTATCTTGACATACAAATAAACAGCAACGCAAATAGTGATGGCAATAACTTTCGTAACTTACAGTATACAATTCAACAGTTAATTATCAAAACACGTTTCTTTCATCATTATTTTGTATTTGGCTTTTGAATATAATTGATTTAGTGATTTTATCAGTTATACGTGGTAATAATGGCACCGGAAATGTGTAAAATCAGACTTCCCAGAATCGAGACGGCTGGCACTTCGTAAAAACACACGACAAACACAACAAATGCCGTGCGTAAACGCAGGGCGTCCTGATAGTCATTTCATAAGAGCGGTGGTTTTTAAAACATTATCTCAAGCGATTTCTATTCAAAATTCAGAAATCAGTTAAGAGGTAAAGAAATGAAGAAGGAAATGTGCACTTTGCGCAAAAAAAACTACAAAAATGGTGTTATACCGGTCGCGATCTAAACCGGAGAACAAAGTACTAAAGGTCACACGAACGTAGTCTTATCAAACATTGTTTATCTTACACCTTCCGCTACATTTATTTCGCGTTCTGGCGCAAATCGACGGTTTCTCCGGCAACAATGCCTCTTTACGAGAGGCTGACCGCAATTGAGAAATGGGTCAGAGAGATAGACGGCGCCTATCAACCATTCCCACCCTTTACCCACGCGTCTCTTACTTTCTCTCTTTACTAGAATCATGCATTTTATTTGTTTAAACATGTTCTTATACCTTTATTCCTGTTTTTAGCCAGTAATATACTCAATTTCTCTATTGTTTAAATAGTTCTCCGTCTCTCTCTCTCTCTCTCTCTCTCTCTCTCTCTCTCTCTCGCTTTGCTACAAATGTCTTTCTCCAGAAAATGTCCCTCAACGAGCGCTTCAATGCAGCTGTGGAGATTGTCCAGAAGCTTCCCAAGGACGGTCCTGTAAGCACATCGAACGAACAGAAGCTCAACTTCTACTCCCTCTTCAAACAGGCCACAATCGGAGACGTGAACACAGACCGTCCCGGAATCTTCAGCATTGTGGAGAGGAAGAAGTGGTTAGTTCACTCTGTTTCCCGGGCAATAATCAATCAAGGGACTCCTGGAAAGCGGTAGAGGGCACTTCCACCGAAGAGGCCAAGGAGAAGTACATCAAGGTGCTTCTGGAGATGTTTGACAAGATCGCTGAGGAGATTGACGTCAACGACTGGCTGGACAACAAGTGCGACGCCGTGATCAAGACGAACCTGGCTAAGATTGGAAAGTGATTAGACTGAAGAGATGCAAATTGTAATAAATGTTCTGCTTTGAAAGTAAATACTTTAAAATAGGGGAGGCACAGGCGCCGTTAAAACAAAGGTGGAACCGTCGTTATGGTTCACATATTCGTCTGGTTGCCTAAGAAAATTGGAAAGACGGAAGTCTCCCAACAATTCTACGATAGAACATACCCTTGCCATTCATTTTCATGATCTCTCTCTCTCTCTCTCTCTCTCTCTCTCTCTCTCTCTATCCCTCTCTCTAATCTTTCGTCGGTCTCCATACGTGCGGAGAGAAACAATCTCCTGAAATTACGGTCCCCTGCCGGAAGACGGCCGTTTTCCGTCGGAAGCTATTACCCGAGGCCTATATATGCTGTGCTCGAGAGCAGGGCGGAGCTGTCAACGACAGAATGAGCGGTGAGTGGCATTCTTCCCCGCGTCATGACCAACTACTTTCGGCATATCCCCCTGGCCAACTCACAATTGGCCGGGGTAAACAACGGTCAGCTAGCGTTTGATGAAACTGCCTGAACACTTTATTAGCATGCCAAAAAAGAGCTCAAAGAAAACAAAGCTAATTGTTTCTGGCAAATGCATTGTAGCTTACTTGTAACGCTCAAACTCTCCTTAGCTCTTAAATACATTATTTCGTTTTCATTATTTGTTGTTAAGGACATTTTCATAAACTTCAGTTATTTCACTTCAGTATACCTTCAGTTATTAAGAGCTTTATTGCCAATGCAGCTAAATGTAAGGAGATTGAAGGTTAAGAAATAAGATCACCCAGTTTTCGAAGCAACTATGCACATATACTTGTTTGTTGAAACAAACGTGTCAACTTGAGTAATCTATTCAAAATTTAAAGCATGAAATCGTTCGACGTCTCAGGGTGATCCACTCGAGACCCGTCTGTGAGATTGCTTTTGAAAATGACGTGCCCTATCCTAAATAACATGTCACCGACACTACCCACAAAGTAGGAAATGGCGAATGAGAGCTTGTTTGCTTATAAGATTATCAAATGATCATTTGAAAAGAATTTCAGCGCTCTTCCAAGAAATCAAGTCTCGCCAGCAGGATTTTATGAAGGCCTTCAACGCCGGCGATGCTGCAGGAGCAGCCACGGTCTACGATCCGGACGGCTATTTCATGCCCAATGGAAAGGCTCCTGTGAAGGGCAGGGCTGGAATTGAGGCATTCTTCAAGGAGGACATGGCCGATGGAGTTCAGACGGCACAGGTTGTGTGTGTGTGTGTTTTAAAGAGAGATATGACAATTATAAAGTGTTTTCTCACGTTCACTATTCTTAGATCATCACGGAAGAGGTAAACGGAAGTGGCGACTGGGCCTTCGAACGCGGAAGCTACCACCTGGATGGAACCCGCGGTATTGAAAGTGGCGCTTATCTTCAGGTCTGGAAGAAGGTTGGAGTAAAAGTGGAACGTTATGAAACATTTCCCAGGTCGACGGAGAATGGCTGATTCACAACGATTGCTTCAACGTCATCAAGCCTGCCGATAAGTAAAATGAGAATAAACCGTGTTAACAGATAGATTCGTTCTGATTTGTGTTTTGAAATCTGTTTCTTTGTTTTCCGCGGTTACAGTCTTGTATTGTGGTTTGGTTTACCCAGTGTTGTGCGAGGGTGGCCAAACTAAATCCACCTAGCTCATTTCAAAATCAACATTTGATAACCAGAAGAACCAGAAGAATGATATCGCTTGGCATCGCACACTATTCTCGTAAATTTGTCATTGGCGGTTCTCTAGGGAACATAAATATTACGCACTGTCTGACAGTTTTCAGCTTATTGGTTTAATGCCCTAAATTATGTCTGTTGCAATAGGTCGAATTTCTGCCCTAGAATTTCTAACGCAAAATGATTTGGCTCTAGGATCGATTCAGCTTTTGCTAACTTTGACACTCGTGAGAAAGGATGGATTTATTCTCTGTAGCCCCGACAATACAATCTTCACAGCAATTCGAAGAAAACAGCAATTATAAAGAACATTCAAAGCCAACACATCAAAATATCACAAAATCAGACAGAATGAAACACCAAAGTACGCAAACTTTTTATGGTTCCTTTTTCTTAAAGGACGGTGCAGCAGCCCTTCTTCTTCGGCGGAACGGCGGGCCTCTGGGCGGGCGGCGGAAGGAGGGACGGCTTGACGGCCGGAGCCTCGGGCTTCTTTTTGGCCGGCGGGGCTTCGTTCTTCTTCTCCTTCTTCTCCGCCTTCCCCTTCGTCTCCTTGGTCTCCTTCTTGCTGCCATCCTTCTTGTCGTCCTTCTTCGGCGAGTGGTAATCAATGTCGTCCTCCTCGTCGTCGTCGGGCGGCGGCGGCTCGGCGTAGATCTTTTTGCATCCTCCATGCATCATAGCCTCCTTCTTGTCGTTCTTCTGGAGGAGCGAATGAAGAGAAAGATGCTGCTCCACGTACCTTGGGTCACGTGACTAACTATCAGCGGTGAATTAGCGTAACCCTAAGCTAATTTCACCCATTTTCGTGGCGATCACACCCAGTTAGAAATACGCCTATTGTATTTCTTGACCTCTTCTTTATAACAATTCAGACAGTTACGTCGATGATGTCATTGTCGTTATTAGTTACATTGTTGCCCCCTGGTACCCGGGAGTGTCGCAACCAGTGCGCTTCGCCCGCCCCTTCGGGCGCCGTAGACCTGTGTGTGTATGTGTGTAGGTACAGTTCGGTTATGTCGGTTTTGTGACCCGCTCAGTTTAGTTCAGTTAGTTCAGTAAACCTCGTTACAACAGGCCAGAGGTGATTTAGGCGTTAAATTTCTTCTGTTCTTTGCTTCTTCTTGTTTTTCGGTTAAATTTCTTTTGTTTATAGCGTTCTAACGTATATATTGCTACCTTTAATACGATGATGAATAAAACCACCTACTCTTTTTTCGGTTCGCTTTTTTACGCAAATGAATTTCTTTTAGGACTTCTTTCTGATTTAGTGCTTGCGGGCGTTCTAATCCTTTTCTTATCAATTCATTTCCCCTCTCTTCTGACGCTTTTCACCAGAATGACTTCGTTTTAAGCGGAAATGATGCTACTAAATACTATTTTTCTGCATTTACTCTCTGTAAGCCAAGTTTCAATGCTTGCATTCTCTAGCAAATGTGCATTTGGAGGCAGTTTTGATCCAAAGTTTGGCCAATGCCTGCGTAGAATGTATTCAGGGACATTCACAGAGGTAAGATGACAGCCGAATGAGATTTATGGGGGAGTTTAAGGCACAAACATCATGCCAAAGTTTGGGAGGTACCCTGCCTTGTATTACTAATGACGAACAGAATATAGCAATCGTCAGTCTTTCACAGGGTTGGTCAAGAGAAATGCTGAGAAAAAGAATGAGCGAGTGAGTGAGTGAGTGAGTGAGTGAGTGAGTGACTGAGTGAGTGAGTGAGTGAGTGAGTGATGAAGACAGTGGGAGTAAACATTTCATTTAGCAGCCTGTTCAAATTCTTCAACACCTGAGTGGATTGCAAATTTCGGTCCAGATCAAACATGTTCAAGTGACTATTCCAACCTCAGTCGGTCATTTCAATAATTTAAATTGTCGTTTTAAGAAAATAATATTCAAGAAGCCAATTTTTGCATCCAACTGTCTCCTGGAACAAGTCAGTGGCAGATTTCCGCATGCACAGCGAGGAACAATTTCATCTGTGCTTATCCTGCAAACACAGGTTTGTTTTTTGTTTCTCAAGAAATTTTCAGTTTCAGCATGTGAATCTGGATGGTTTATCTACAAAAACAGTTGTTTCGGTGTAAGTTACTTTTCTCTCCATATTTTCCGTTGTAGGTTTTTTCTACTTCAGTTTCCGAGGATGGCTTCTCTTGGATGCAGGCACAAGAGTACTGTAGTACGAGGATTAGGCCTTCAGCATACTTGACAAGCATAATGACAGCAGAGGAAAACAATTTTATAGCAGGTAAGCGTCAGAGCCAGAGAGAAAGGAGAGAGAGAGAGATATCATTCAATTGTAGCCCTTCTCCAGACGACGGTCCCCCGTGAACAATACGTTTGGATTGGCGCAATTTCCGTGGAAGGGGAGAATTTCAAATGGGCGGATGGTAATTCCATTGAATACAAGAACTGGGGATTGGATCAACCTACTCTCGACGGGAAAAATCCTTGTGGCAAAGTTAGTTTCTAAGAAAATCTTAAATAATTGAGTTCGGCTCAGTTCATGAACGGCATTATGTTATACTACGCCAATTTTGCGTCTTGGTACTCCACCAACTGTTCTTCTTCCATCAATAGTTTTATTTGTAGATATGACCTGTAATAAAGAAGAAAAACAAGTCAATTTAGCACTGAAATTTCAGTTCCAGTCTGCCATCCCAGGATCCTTCTTTCTTCATAAACATTTCTGAATATTGCGATAGGTCCCGCCACGAAGTATTTATGGAGGCCAATCCGCGTTCACTTATTGTAGAATCTGGGTGCTGGGTTTAATTTTTTATGCGTTCTATATTATAATTTCGTCTAAATTTAGTTCCTAAAATAAAATTCACTTAAGGGCCATCTTGTGAGGTTCGGGCCAAGGCCGTGGACGTTTTCGAGGATTCCCGTTCAAGTAAGTCGTTTAAAAGACGTTTCTTCCGCCGTGGGGCGCCGTGCGGTAGCCGTTGTCGGCGATCGATCTCCTTTATATTGGAAGAGGGCGTTGGGGGTCACTTAATGCGCCAGCAGGCTGACGCATTGCACAGTGCAGCGGCCGCAATCCCGCCTCTAATTGGGTCCTTTCAGAAACCTTTCTCTTTTATTCGTAGTACAAATGCCCCTAAGATAACCATATCCTACCCGGAACCTGTAGTTCCAATTTTAATTTGATCTGCCGGCCAAAACTGGTTTTTGCTTTTATAACATCGGTTGTTTTGTTGACATAAGTCTCCCACACATCCAACGAAGTGTATTTTCGATGACGCATTGCTTGTTTTCGATATTTATCGATTGAAACGCTCCATTTGGTGTTTATTTTACAACGACAAATGCGTCCTCATGTAATTCCCAGCTGCAGCTGGCAGTTCTTTGTGACAGCCGGCTGGCAGTTCCTTTGATCCCGCAGGTGTCCGCGGCCAGCTGCGAGAGTACCCGGAATCGATCCAGGAGCACCATTCACGAATTTCCCGGCTGGCCGTTGTGTTTCGTCACCAGCTGGCACTTAATCAGCACAGCGTCGCTCTTCCCAGACGAATAGAATTCTCCATCCGGTGTCTTTTTAACGACAAAAGCTATTTTCCCGATGACTTCGCTTTTTTTAAAAAATTGTGCCTACAGTCCTTTGAAGCTTCTGCGATCGAAGCTACGTGTTGTGGCTGGTCGCTGTGTGTCTTCCATGAATCATCGCTCGTGATTCCTCTGAATTTCTCACGCTTGTAACCATGTGACGCCTTTTTCTGTGTCGGGTCTCGCTGCGATTAGAGGATCAAGGGCAGCTGTCTACAGTCCCCGCCGGCACGATCCTGGTCGCGGGCCGGCCCGACTCGACCGGTGTCCGATGAAGGGCTGCTACTGATATCTGGCCCAGTTACGGCCTGTTTATTCGGAACTATCATTTCATTTGTGGGGGTAATCGTGAGTCTCCGGGGGAATAGTCGTCTGTCCGGCGATCGATTCATTTTTTTGTGTCGGCTGGCTACCCGCTGTCCCCTCACTGGCCTCTTCCTATAAACTATCGCTCTCCTTCGAACAGAAACTCCTCCTTGGCAAAATTTCCCAATTACAAGACGGCATGTTCAAATTAAATCAATATCGAATTTGTTTTGGTGTACATATATTTGTTCCCCTATTTTGGAATTATAGCATGGCGTGCCCTCGAAAATGGGGTAATTCATTATTCAAAGGCCATTATGACGGCTGCCAAATTGGAACCCTGCCAGACGGCGCCGTGCTATTAGGGGCTGTTCGCATTTTGGCGTACTTTTGTATACCATTTGAAAACTTGAACATTTTTATGGGTTTGCTAGAATTTATGCGCCCACGTATATATTTACCGATGTGGAGATTACAGTAATTACTGTAATGATCCCTGTTTCGATGGTGATTCGTTCTTTGCTCTTCTCGAGACCGGATGTTCCAAAAATGTGACCCTGGCGTTAAAGGACTGACATGCTCATGTCTTCCATCTGAGCTACCCGTTGCGCCGAGTGTCCATACGACAGTCTGCCTAGATTCTCGTTTTGCCTTCGACATGTCTGCTGTTTTTGCTGAATTCGTACACGGTCGCCGTGTGGATAATCCTCCTGACAACGGGAGTGACCATTTGAATTATGCACACCCGAATTTCATGCATGGCCGGCTGCGCCTTCGTAGCTCCGCGGTTTCTTTCCCAAAATTCCCTGTTTGTCCTCCCTCTTCTTCTCGAAAAGCCTGCGGCCAAGGTGGCAAAAAGAGAGTTTCTCCAGGGATTTGCCCCTGTGTGTCTACCTTCTTAGTCGGAGGAGGCATATCGATTGAACCGGCTGCGCAGCAAACATTTATGCACTTTCTTTGCAACCACTGTCAAAACGAGCCCATTTTCTAGCGAAAAGATAGTTTTCCATCTTGTGATTTTATTTTATTTTTTAAATTATCACGTCGAACAACTTTTCTTTGGATTACCAGTTTATTCACATCTGCAAAGTCCTGATATATTCGCAATTTTGTCAGTTTTCCAATTTACGCTTTATTCGCCTGTTCACCTCGCAATATTCCGTTGTTAAAACATGTATAATAAATTATATTGTCAGAAATTTTTGACAGACCCCCTACTTTTCATTTAGGCGTGGAAATTAAAAATAGGTAAGTTACCCCGACCCCCCTCCCGTGTAAATGTGAATCCAATGAAGAAAGATAGCCGCGTGTACGGTAACCGTTTCTTTCGCTGTGTAACCCTTTCAATCGCCGGAATCTCAATCATTTAAATGAAAAAAAAACCTCCGTTTCCATTTCCCTCTCCCGCAATATCGATTTTCCATCACATCTGTCCAGCTGCACAAATTACACCCGGGATCCCGCTACGTGGCTAATTAGCCCTTGTCCTGTAATTCACTCAATTAATCTATCCATTCCGTCCTTTAATCATAATTAATTCTGTGATTTCAGCTGGAACTGCTGCGGATGTAGGGATGGCGGTCAACGGTTGTTCGCCTCATTCCACCTGGGCCGAGTTATGGGTCAGTTTTAGTTTCAGATGCAGAAGGAAAGGGGAGGGTAACCGAACACCCTGCCGCGATGAACTCTCGATTGCGCGGTGCGCAACGCGAAAACAGCCGACGATCGCCGTAAAATCAGAGTGACAACCCCTAATTATAACCAGCCGAGCCGGCGTCGGACGTTTACAAGTGGAAAGTCGAGTTTACGGTTTTGGATGGATCCTCGGTGGAATAGATCGGACAACGGGAGTGCCGGGAATTAGCCAGGTCAAGTAGGGGCGACCTTGGATCAATGCCAGGAGGAGGGGGTCCCAATTGTACCTCTTTTGATTTTTCAATTGGCATTATCTAAGCTGCCCCGCCCAAATCGACTTTTCCAAACATTGTAAAGAGTATATAGGATGTGCATCAAAAAAGTATCAAGCTGAGGTTTCTTTGCCAAAAGTTTTTGATTATTTGAATTACGCATATTGAGATCTAGAAATTCAGTGCTTCAACAAGCCATTCCCTGAGCAGATGAAGGTCCTGTGTTCCGCTGCATTATTCTCCGTAATAATGGCAGGACCGTCATGAATGCATTTCGCAGAGCCATTGGTCATCCGCCGATTCCCCGAGGACTGGGCGCTTATTCCCCAATCCCTGGGTGTTATTCCCCTCCGTGGCTGCTGGTATCTCTCCAGCTGACTGCCCTATCGGCCGTGATAACACCCATTTCCTCCGATGGCTTCGCCTGGCGATGTGTCACGTCGGCATCACAGCCACCAACGCAATGGCAGCTCCCTCAAGCGGTCCTCCCTCAGTCGCTCCATGTTCGATTTGTTCTCTCATCAGAATATAGTGCAAGGAGAGGAATTACTAAGAGATCTTATCCACTGCCAGAAGGTTCGTTAGAAGTAGATGCTTTTGGGACTCCCCATACTAATTCAATGACTAATTCAGCGGATATTTCCAGTGAACAATCAATACAAGAACTGTACCATCGAGAGAAAACACCAAACCTGGCTATTCAAAGTTGTCAGTCACAGGGTTGCCCGGAGACAACAAGTACCTGCATTCTTTCGCGGAACATGTCATAAAAAATTGAATGGGAAAATAGTTTTCTCTTGACCTCGGATATTTTATTGAAAAGTGAATATAATATTCGGAGGAAGAGAGTCGAATTGCTTGCCAGAATAGCTAGAATTGCCCATTTGTGTTGTCTGTGGCGGAGCGCACCGTCTCCCTCGGCAAATACTCTTATCTGCTGCAGTTTAATGTTCCGTGGATACGGAAAAGTGAAAATGTAGGATTAAGTGTCATTTGCAGGACAAGACGGATGCCGTCGCCGCCCACACGCAGAAGGGCATCGAGTTTTTGGAGCGAATAGGGACCTACGCGAAGGAACGCGCACAGATCGAGGAGGAGTACGCAGCGAAGCTCAAGTGAGTCCATCGGCTGCCTTTTAAACATTCAAATTCAGGTCGCTGGCGAAAAAGTCTCTGGGAAAGAAGAAGGAGGACGAGGAGGCCGCCAGGTCCTTTACCTGCGTACGCTCCTTTGCCAATCTCCTCAGGGAACTCGATTCACTCGCCGCACAACACGAGGTATTCTTAGACCAATCGAGGCTTCTCGAAGAGGCCTCGATCAACTCTTTCATTACAGTATCTCATTTGAAATTCCAGGTGGTGGCCGAGAGGTTGCGCAACGAAGTGCTGCCGTTCACGGCGTCGAAGGCGAACGAGCACCGCGGCAGCAGAAAGCAGTGTCTGGGGAATCTCCAGCAGATCAACGCCAATCTCAACGCAGCCATCGACCATCTCAACAAACAACAGCGCAGCTATGGGTAATTCAGTTTTATTCTTGGAAGTTTACTGGTTTTAAGGAAATCCTTCAAGGAGGCGGAGGCAGCCTACGGAAAGTACTACAAAGCGGAGAAGAACATGGAGATCTCCCGACTGGATCTCGAGAAATCCAAGACCAACGCATTGGTGGGTGGAGGATTCAGGCGTTTCTTTTGGTGAATGCATGCAATGTGGCAATGTTCAGATGAGGAATCAGCTGAGCGAAGAGGCGAAACACTCGTACGCCCACGCCCTTCAAGGCGCCAACGACGCGCAGGACCAGCACTACGGGAAACTGCTGCCAGACGCTTTGGAGAAGATGAGACAGATTGACATGGATAGGATCATGGACACCAGACAGGCCATGGATCTCTGCATCTCCGCAGACACCGACGTACACACCATTATTGGTAATTTCAATCTTCTCCCATTCCGAGACAAAATTTCGAAAATTAAACATTTTTATTTTGCAGCCCGTTGCCACGAGGATATGCGACGGGCGGTGGAGCAGATGGAGCCAGAAAAGGACACGACGATGGTTGTGGAACAGTACAAGTGGGTGTTCCATCTATTCCAACTGTCATCTCTCACTTGCAGAACCGGCTATTTGCGTCCCCCTCCCTACCAGTTCGAGGACCTCGGGAGCCCCGACGGGACATCCACTGGCATGCATGGTAGGCCGGGAGTACGGTAGAAGAACCTCTTTTTACAGCAGGAGAGGTGGATTCCACTCTGAAACGGGGTATGCTGAGCGGCGTAAGGAAGGATTCCAAGTCCGTGGTCAGGAACAAATCTATGAAGATTTTCGGAGGAGGCGGCGATAAACACAAGGTAACTCTCGCTTTGACGGAATGGAATTTATTCACAGGCGGATTCCAACGGAGACTATGGCCAGTTGCCCCCGCAACAGCGCATTCGCAGACTGGCTGCGAAGATTGGAGAATTGGAGAAGGAACGGGAGAAGACGCAGCAGAGCAGGGAGGGACTCGCCAGGATGCAACAGGTCACTTCCAGCATTCAGTCCTTTTCTTTGGGTGATATGGAGATCATGGAGGTACCCCCTCTTGGACCCTGATTTTGGGGAACCTTCTAGTAAATGGGAGTACTTCGGATATATACACCACTTATTGATCCTGATTTCGCGTTTTCACACCATTGCCAGTGGTTTTATGATGCAGCACCTGTCATTTTATGAGTCATTGCCGACTTTTCTCTGTCTGAAATGCAATCTGTCCGTGCAATCACGCGTCTGCTGACTTGACACGCAGGAGAGTACCGCTGGGCATTGTTTTAGAGTAAAATTCAGTTCTCTCGCAAAGATTTTAAATCGAGACAATTTCTTTCAGGTGTACCGGGACAACCCCAAAATGGGCAACGCGGGCGACTGCGAGCGGGACCTGAAACAGTACGATAAAGAGGTTGACGCCCTCACCCAGCAGATTACCAAGTTCCGAATTCTCCTGGATGACGCCCAGGCTCAGAACAACCTCCCCCTCGGTGAGTCCAAGACAGTTATTGAGGTTGAAAACTAATTTCCATATTGCAGGAAGCACGGCCGACACGCCGCCCTCGGTCCGAAGTGGCAGTTCTGCCTCCAGTGTCCCGCCACCCAAATCGGCGCAGAGCAACGGCAGGAGCAGTGTGTCCGAGGAGAGCATCGCCAGCATGGAGGGTGTCAAGCCGACCGGCGGGGACCGAAGGGAAGAGGTTTGGGAGGAGAAGGAAGACAGACGCCACTGGCTTAGGTTTACGAGGAGTGTGCCCTTCCCGTTCTGGGCACTGCTTTGGCGCAATTTGCATACGACGGGGGCACGGAGGGAACGATGAAGATGAAGGAGAACGACCAGCTGCTCCTCATCGAAAAGGACGAGGGCGACGGATGGACGAGAGTCAGGACGTAAGTTTCAGGCTTTGGTGGATCAACGTTCAATTTCTTGCTTCCAGACTGAGTGGCAGCCACGAGGGCTTCGTTCCGAGCAGTTACCTCAAGTGCAGCTGGTACCCGAACGAGTGACGCCCTTCCGAATACTAACGACGTCGTCTGTTGGCGACAGCTTCTCCTCCTTCCGGGTCCTCCTCCGCTGCTAAAATTATTCCCCTCCGGTACACCCCTAGATGTATAATCTGTGATTATCCCTCCCCGAAAGTGAGTACTCTTGTCGCTTTTTCTTCAAACTTGTGATCTGATGACATCCGTTTCGCAGTGTTCTCGCTCAATTTGCCGTTTTGAGCCGACTTTTCTCTGCTGCATAATCAGTGTTTGTTATTCGCGCAGGTTGTACTTTTCCTAATTAAATTGAAACACTTTGACAATAGAAGTTTTATCTGTACCCGTGGGGAGAGATCGAGATGGATAGGGAAAGGGTCAGACGACGACGCGGCCCTCCTTGGCTCGGTCTTTTCGATACGTAAAGTACTGGAAGAGCCATTGAAAGGGAGGGAGATGCATACCTGGAAGGCCCTGTAGGCCACGTGGAGGAAGAGACAGTCGACGAAGATGATAACGGAGAGCAGCAGAAGCAGCGACATCGTCAACAACAGTTCCACTGAAAATCGTTATGGCTTCTCGTTTGAAAGGGAGGGCTGGAACAGCAGAGGATTGCTTTCTACTTTCCTCGTCACAAAGGTGCCTTTAAAGAGGCTCTTTTATACATGCTTCCTATCCAACATTGGCTATCAATGTTAAATCTGACAATGGAATACATATGTCCAGAGGTATCTTTCAGTACAAAAAATGAGATTAGTGGAAAGAACAAGTCTATAGAAACTTGGGAATTCGAGTTCAGGGCGATGGCCTCAGAGCAACATTACTTGGTAGAACCAGGGCTCCACGCACTCCTTCGGTTGCTATCACAATTTCGCCCACTTCCCTTTCATCTCAGCGTCTCCTGGTCCCCCATTGCTTCCATCTTGTTTAAAAGGTTGTTTCCAGCCAGAGGATGAATAATACTTCCTTTTCTTCAGTGTCGTCATCTTTTTTTCATTCATCCATTCATCTCCAGAACTTTTAACAGTTCCGTTGGCCTCCTGATGCCATCACTTTCACAATCAATCATCTCCATTTCCTCGGACCAAATGTTACCAGACCTTATAAGGTGTTTGGATGGCGCGTCACATGAACATTCCTCACATCAGCACTGTAGGAATGGTTCTCTTCGTCGAATACAGTAAGTGACTGCCGCCCATCCTCATCCCACAACTAGGTAGACAAAGTGCCATTTGCTGTCCCCTTTCCCTCCTTCCACTGCTGTCTTCATTTGTCTTTGTCGCCATCCAGTCATTATTTAGGTAGAAAACTTCACACACCAATGTAGCCTCAATCGATCAAGTTGAATAAATGCCAAGCTTTTTAAAACAAACGAGAACGCCATTGGGATACAATGAGGGCAAGAGGCAGCGAGGAAGAGGAGTGAGTACACGTGCCTTACCTCCTTCTTGTCCATGTCTCGCGTGTCTGACGCGAGGGGAATCCCCTGGTCTATTCAGATCCATCAGTTGGAAGGCAGCGTTCCTCGGGAAATCACGATTTGTGATGAGTTTCCACAAACAGGACATCAAAAGAAAGATAAGACCAATGTTCCAGGCCGCCTAAAGAGAGATCTTTAATGTTTTGAGGTGCAGTAACCATAAAAAAGAGGTAAGGCTTGAGCATCGACGGACTGCCTTTGGTGGATCCGATGAGAAGACAAATGGCTGCTATGAAGTCCAGGGACATGACGACTATTTCGATTGGAGCACCCAGGCCAAGGCGATTCAGACCGAAGGAGTAGAGGAGGGCATTGGCCACTGCTGCCAGAAGGGAGAGAACCGCCACCACACGGCAACCCGACTGAAAATATTACTGTTTTAAAACTTTTACACTTGACCGAGATTCGCAAAAAAGTCTAATAATGTGATTACTTAACGGTCTCATTGGAAGAAGATTTTGGTTCTAAAGCTCTTCATTTCTTCGACAGTTTTTGGATGTCCAATGAAACAGACGCAGTGTTTCTCTTACTGTTTCTGCCCCTTTACTCCTTTAATCGACCTACTTCTTACCTGGACAGTGATGTGGTCGCAACAGCATTTGCTTGGTGGTGGATGAACGTCGTCCTCTTCGATGGTCGCCATCGGCCGCACACTCGGAGCTGAAGACTTTATCCACTTTCCGGTAAAATTACAACGGACGCTTTTGCGCTCGAAAAGGGAGAGGGAGGGGTGTGAGCAGCGGAAGCAATTCGGGGGACGACTGTTCCTAATGCGGCGAAGGTCAAGGGCCGTCGGGGGGATCGAGTTAAAGGAGGATGTGGTCGGCGGTATTCACACGTCGCGTGTCGCACGAATCCACATGCCGTGGCATCCGAGATTTGTTTTTTTGACGCAGAGGTGGAATCAGAGATTACTGTAAGAGCTGGGAATACATGGAAACTGACCTTTGTGTCTGACAGACCGCCGTTGTCCGCCCGCCGTGCCGTTTCTCTCGCTGTCGTCGCTGCTGTCCACTCGTATGTGAGGCACTCTTCGTTCGGAGGCCGATCGCACCACGTCGTGATTTGTCTTTTTAAGGACCCCGTTGCTAGTTGGCGGAGGAGTCTCCGCAGAAACCGCACACGCCTGGAACGGCCTTATGACGGCAACCGACGGATTTCGCTTGCCATTGGACGGGCGACGGCGTTGATAGCCGGATCGGGCGCAATGGCGAAATGAAGAGAGAAGTGGGAAACTCCTGTTAATTCCAGTTGGAAACATTAAAAATTTCAAAAGAAAGGAGAAATATGACAAAAGAGAGAGTAGAAGGGGACTGCGACTGCGGCGAGGGAGAGTCTCGAGTTTCGGTGGTAGCGGCGGCATTAATCAGGTGTTCGAGGGCCCTTTGACTCTGGCAACTGTTCCCAGCTGTTGTTCAAAGCAACATATTTGCTGTCAGCCCAATTAGACGCATTCCGCCGTCATCCATCATGGTCCCCGGTCGGCGTTCAGTCAAAAAGTCGGTTCTATTGACATCCACAACGTAATCTATAGCAAATTGTGCGAGTGCTGGAAGAAGCAATGCATTTGCTCTGCGGGTCAAAGATAAGGGGAACGGAACCAAGGGAGGGAGATATATGGAGGAAGAGAGAGAGAGAGAGAGAGAGAGAGGGAGAGAGAAACTATTTCCACATTCCTATTCCAAGAATTATTGTGTCCTGCTAAGGGAAAACTCGCAATAGCTACTGGGTTATTTTGAGTGTGTTTATTCACGGAATCATGCCATCAGAAGATTGACCTCTTTAAAATTAGAGTATTGCGTGATGAAGGTCTTTGTTTTCCAACGTAAATTAAGTAAGAGAAAGTTCGTCAATGTAGCACACGCAAAAAAGATGATCATAAGAGAGGAAAGACCTGGCTGATTATATCCAGCTACCAGCGTGTGCCTAGGTGTTATGACAGACGCCAAAGTGTGGTTTTTCGTTGGCCGCACCTCCCAGGTGTCGCTTTACACCTGACATTGGAAGGACATTAATCTGTCCGCATGAGTACCTGGCGAATCTATAGTGGCTGGGAAGAACAACACAAACAGCTGGGACAACACGGTAAATAGGCGGTGTCTTTGATCTTTGATCTCATCGTAAATCCAAGGGAATCGCAAACAGACCAAGACACTCTTTGGTAATGGCCACCGGAAGATCCGAAAAGGGCCGGGCCGAAGTTTTCTTTGGAGTGGGCACGGTCAATTTGAAGTGTGCGCAAATGTGCCTTAACTCGAGTTCCTTAAGTAGGGATATACCCCACGAACCGATAGAATTTGTAAATCCAACATTTGCATACAGCACTTTGCCTCCAATTTTAAGCAGAGCAACGCCTCCACCCTAATTCTTCAGCTGCCCTCCCAGCTTTCTCCCCCTCTTTCGATATTCTGCATCTTATTTCTTCCGTCCCACTCCTTCGGTGTTCAGCGCACACACTTTCTTCAACAACGTCGTCAGAGAAGGATGACTGCGAATGAGAACGGCGCTAAATTCAGAGTACCTTGCATTTTCCCTCACTATCAGTGAACATGCATGCGCACATTGCCTGTTCCATCGAAAGAAAAAAGAATGAATTTATTTTACACATTTCACATTTTTTGGGCGGGAGTGCTGCAGCGTGAGCCCGAGTCGTTCGAGTTGCGGCGCTTTTTCTTCTTCGGAGGGGCGCCCATCGGAGGAGCCAGGGCTGCGTTAACCGACTTTTCCTGAAAAACACAATCATCTCAAATTCTACACTGGTAATTAGAATATGGGGAGAAAACCAACTTTTTTCTCCATGAGTTCCGAAAACTCTCCCTCGGGAAGGAAGAAATCGATCGGTCGCTCGAACAGCTCCGGCACGCACTCGTTGCTGTCGATGGCGCTCATCTGGTACATTGAATTCAGCTTCTCCATGATCTAAAAAAGACTTTTAAATGAGAAGAAGCAACGGAAACGATAATTTTGACACTACAGTTGCCCCTCTTTTTTCCTCTACCTCTTGGCACACCTCCTGATACGTCAGGTCGCCCTGAGGAGAGAATGGGTACATTCTATTTAAATTCTGAGAAAATACAAACCTGTGTTGTGGTGGGTCTCAATTTGTATTTTGGCTTGAACAGCATGATCTTCCCGTCAGACGGTTGCTCCCTCCTCGCCCTCAGCACCAGCAGATCCGACGGGCAAAGAAAATCCTCAAAATCGATGTCTTCGTCCTCGTATATATTGTTCATGTAGTGGGCCAATGCCATGAGGTTAAAATATTTATTGACGCCTAAAGGACGTAATATTTAAAAAAAATACAACCAACCGGCTGGCTTAAACTGTAGAATTTTCATGAAGAGGCGCGTTTCGGAAGTTTCGCACCATGACGGTTCGACCTCCGTCCACGGTCTGACACTGGTCGAGGCCCTAGCTAACGATCCGAAGAACTGCTTCCTTATCTCCTCCTCTGTCTTCTTCCTAAAAAGGCAATACTTTAGGATTCCGAAGAAAACTCACGTTTTAATACGCATAGCCTTTGGTGAATCGCAAGAATCTGAGGATTCTGGAACAGACATTGTCACAATGAAGGCAAGAAGTAAATGAGAGCAGTAAATGAAAGCGGGACACATTGGAAAGCGATCTTACGGTAGACCAAAGCACATCCAGGTACTAATTTGGATTCTGCGAAGAATATGGTTAAAGGATGTCGAAAATTTCAGCTTTTGTGTCCAATTTTCCCATTTATTACTTTTAATTGTTTTACTTGTTCAATTTGGCTTAAGTTAAAATAAGAAAATAAACTTAATTATTAATTAATAAATAGGGGGAATTTGAAAATGTCGCTTTGGCGTGGGATCGAAAAACTGAAATTTACATTTTCAACTTGACGCCAATGTCGGCATTATACTGTAGGTGCTCTGCGTCGAATTCGAAGATATTTTTTTTAAAAATTGTGGCTTTTGTTTTTCTTCGCTTTTTTCTTTTTCAATTTTACAACCAGAAAAATTTAAAATTCTAATTTTTGCCGCTTTCATAATGGTAATCTTTCATTTGCGCCATTTTGATTCCTGGCTATTTTTAGTCTTAAACATTAATGTGTGCATCATTTTATTGTTCATGTCACGGGAAAACTCTACAATGGTTTTTGCCTATTTTTTGTTTAAACAAAAAAATATTCATTTTAGGAGAAAATGTCCTCTGCTCCGGGCTCCTCTTCCTCCAAGGGTTCCTTCGAGGAACGCTTCAGAAAACTTCATCAGCTGAGGGTTAGTGAGGAGAAATAGATTACCTTACGTGTTATTTAAATCAATTACTTAACTTCTGAGTACGGTTTATTTCAGCAACAAGCTCGTAAGGACAACATGGAGCAGGTCGTGGAAGAAGACAGGAAATCGAAGCTACCGAAGAACTACGAATCGAAGCGGTCGCGAGAGGAATGGCAGTTGAAGGAAATCGAGGAGAAAGAGGTTTTTTCACTTCCATTGTCTATTTATTGTATTGTTTAGAAAGCAGAGAAAGAGGGCAAGGACTACGATAGGATCAAGGCCCTTCAGATGCCAGCCGACGTGGCAGACAAGATCGAACACAAGAGAAAGCGCAAGATGAATCCCGACACTGGATTCTCCAGTTAGTTTTTGTTTCAACACTAGATTCCGATTGTGGCAGCAAAAATGCTATTTTACAAACTATACGTTGTTTCAGCCTACGAGGATATGAGTCTGAGGCAGCACCAGAGACTGGCCAGCGGACTGAACCCGAACCTCGACTCCTACAAGAAGATGCGTGAAGTTGTGTGAGTTTTTTGTGTGTAATTCTTAAATTCACCCTTTTTTACAGTAATTAAAATGTGTTTCAGTGGAAAGGATCAATTCTACCCCACAGCGAATACACTCATCCACGGAGCCCATTACCCAACCACGGCTGCCATGGACAAACTGGCCAAGGACGTCGTCGGACAGTCAGTTTTATTTGTAATTATCTTTGCTTTGGAGCTTTGCCTTTCTAAAATCGTATTGTTTCAGAGCTAAAAACCGCGAAAAGTACCACCGCCGTCGCATGTTCGATCCGGACGCGCCGATCGACTACATCAACGACAAAAACAAGCGTTTCAACGAGAAACTGGAAAAGTTCTACGGCCAGTACACCGAGGAGATCAAGGCAAGCGTCCATTTGTTGTGCAGTGTAATGAATCCAATTTCAGGAGGACCTGGAGCGTGGAACTGCCGTCTAAACCATGTATTATACGTATTTCGAAGTCATCGCGAATAAAGTGGCCGTGTGTTGTTCCTTATCGGGGAGGATCGATTTGCAGACAGTCGGCTGGCGGGGACCTGTTCTGACTCACACTCTGATTGATTTCTCTACTTCTCTCCGTCTCTCTCCCTCTCACTCCTCACTTCTTCTTTGTTGACATTGCGTCGTCGCCGCGCGGCAGCTGTTTCCATGCGCCGCTCTCGAATTTCTCTGCTCCGCTGCCATCCCAGCTATTTTAATTTTATGAGCTCCGCCTGGCGCCGCCGCCGCAATTCGACCGCCAAAGTGCGTCTGTTGACACTGACAGATTGCAGGCAATTCATTCGCCATCATTTCCACTTTCCCAATGCAATTCTACCCAAGACTTGAATGCGCCGTACAAACAACTCTGGTTCTATTCCACTCACATTTCCAGATCCTGATTATTCCCGGTCGAGATATTTCCAAACGCTTCAGCTTCTTCTGGCGCCTCTGGCTATGAGGCTCTGAAACTTAAGGCTACCCAGCCAGGACTCTTAAGTGCTTCTGAAGCTGAAGCACATTGGTTCCCCTATTGCACGTGTTCATTGATATTCCGTCTGAGCAATATCTTCGATGTCCACAACACCCAAAGTGTGCTTGTTGATGTCGAAATGACTACAATCTCCAGTTTCCCACTCGCATTCGTTTTCCTTATACACTTCGAGGGGTTGATCCCCTGCCATACACTTCCCCAGTCGAGAATCAGCCATTTCTTACAAACGAAGGCGTTTCCTCACCGGTCTACTCCTTTGAAATTGACGCAGCCTCTTTTGGTTTTCCCCACTTCTCCCGGGGGATTCTGTTTTTTTTGTGGTCGCAGCCACTCAAGGCGCTCATCTCTCATTCAGCACGCCCGTCACCTGCATTCTTAGGGAATTCTGTGTTCTCTCGAACCAAAGTCACATATTTCAATGAAAAAGGGAACTTTTAAAGTAATAAAGGCTGATTTCTTAGGTCCCTTTAATGTTTCACATTTCCGTCTACACGCTTTGCTTGTTTTCGTGCCGTTTCCAGGGGGAATCTGTTTTTGTCGCCTCAGCCGCCAAAAGAGCTCTTCTCGCATTGTTCTCTTCCTGAACAAATCCTCTGAATTAGAGGCTCTCATGGAGAGCAAATTGCTTAATCAGACAGTTGAATGAACGAGGCTCTTTTACAATCGAATCACTCTGGGAAAACTCATTACTCCATTCTAGTATAAAAAATATTTTCCTTGAGAAATTGAGAATACGGCGGATGACACTGGAATTTCTCCCTCTTTTCACCTCCCCTTGTTAGCCATTTCCACCTGACTAATGTCTTCAGAAACTCCAAAGGAATTTCCTAATTTATGAAAAGTGAATTTCGTGCTCTGAAGTCAACTAAATCTTGAGTTCTCTAGCGATATTGGGTGTTAACCTCTAGGCTTCCGTTGTTTTCCTGAGTAATCGTCAGTTTTTGCCCTCTCTGCCACTCAATGCGAATCTTGCATTCCGAACGTCGGCCGACTGCATTCTTGAGTCCTCTCTCTCCCGACTCACCCGTCAAATGTTCAGTTGCAATTTTTTACTGAAATCAGTGCTTTCCGTCCGCAAATTGTCCGCGCCGTGGCAATCAGCCTCCGCTGGAGTTGGCTCTAATTCGGTGGAAAATTAGCGCCAACCGCCGCTCTGATCGCCCACCCACAACACACACGTCTGTCACATTTAATACGATTTAATATAGTTTTAAAACAGCCAATGTTAAAGAAAGCACTAGGGAATTTCTACTTAAACAATAATGCATCTTTCCATGACTTTCCCTAGCCTCTCTTAAAACCTTTCGTCTCCTTTCAGTCCCCATGTGGCAGGCGGATTCTCCGCCAAAGACAAAGCCTCGTCTGGCCTCTTCTTCACATACCGCCAGCACTTCTAACCTGAATAACTCACGCCCTGGACCTTTAAAGAGAGCCCTCAGTTTCCAGGTGGAGGTTTCTTTGAAAACAAATGCCCAAATTCAGTTTCTGAATCGAGACGAGGACTGGGTGAGCAAGGAGTCCCGCGCCCATATCAAGTTGAGGTACAAGGACGTGGCAAAATACGTCATTTGGCCGTCCTGTAGATTCGATAAACTTGTTCCAGAGAAGGTATTCATGCTCTTCTTCTACAGTAATCCTTTCTTCAGCATGTCCCTCTGCCGAGGCCTCCACCCGATCCAAGGGCAGTTCTCTTCCAGGCGGACATGGAGGACGAGAGGTCGCCATACATGCCTGCCACTATAAATTCTGTGCTTCGGAGCGATTCAGAAGATTCCAGCGACGCCGAGGAGCTGAACAGAATCACTCGTCTGTGATAATCCCTTTCTAGTCTTCATTCGGGTTATGTTCTTTCAGTAATAAAGGTTTACGATAAAATCAAAACAATTGAATTATTATAAATTCCATGGATACTCAGAAATGTGGAGAGAGTGCGAGAGAGATAGAGGGGAATAGAGTACAAACGCAAGATGCAACATGAGATGGACAGGCCAAATTCTACCGGAGCCAAATCGCTGCCGTCTCCAAGCACAACGAGGAGCACATCGCCTCTCTCGTGGCCACCAATGCGAACCTCGAGAGGCGGTACGAGATCTTCATGTATGTTTACCCCCGAAAATATCGAAACAGTTGAATTCAGCAAAGTGATCGACAAACTGGCCGAAACCGCCGATTCATCGAAGGCCAGTGACAGCAAGGAAAGTGCGAACACGGTGGTGGGAAAGAAGGGACTGACTTCAGTACCGGTACCCGGGAATAAAGTTAAATAATGGAGTTGTTCGATAGTGAGATAAATAGAGAGAAGAAGAAGAAGAAGAAGAAGAAGAAGAAGAAGAGAGAGAGAGAGAGAGAGAGAGAGAGAGAGAGAGAGAGAGAGAGAGACTAACATGCCTCACTCAGCCTTTAACTTGACAATTTCAAGTGCCCGTGCGTATGTTAAAGAACTATCTCTTTCCCACAGAGTACTTTAATAAACGGAGCCTATCAGGCATGCGGAGCCCTTTCTAACGACTCAGGTCCCGCAACGATTTAGCTGCGTCACAGCGGATTCGAACCCTCGATGTTTGTCTGGCAAGCGGGCCGATTTCGGGCTTCCTGGGAATCCTCGGCCCACTTTTTGTCCACCCTTGGTCAGGAAACTGATGACAGCAGGCTGATTCTACAGTTTCCAACTATAAACTGACCATACTTTGACAGTCGGCTGCCTCTAAAATCCGCTTTTTATCAAAGCGTGGTTGCCAGCTGGCAGTAATTATGACAGTCGGTTGCCACAAAAAAATCAGTTAACCATAGGCCGCTTTTTATCAATTAAAAGTCGCTTGTTGGCAGTTAAAATCATTGTTTTGGCAATTAAAGCCGTTTTTGGTAAATGAAAGGCGCTTTTTAACGATTAAAAGCCGCTTTTTGCCAATTAAAGGCAATTTAATTTTCCATATTTTTTTCGGACGAGTTGTCCCCCAATCAGATTCCTTGCAGAAGAAAATCAGGCCTGAAAAATTATGTTTTAAGACAAAATATTGGAAAGTTTGTTTAACGCCTTCCTTTGTTAATATTTGTTTAACATACACTTCGCATTTCTTCTTTTCATATTATCAGAGTGTACTCATTTCAACCGAAATCAGCCTTTTCCACGCTCTCCGTCACTTTCCTTCCCCATTGCATCCTTTCGCATTCCCCATATTTTGTTTATTTTCCACTGTAAACCATGTTTAGGCGCTGATTTTTCCCTTATTCGCAGTCATGTCGCTTCCTGCCAGCCAGGTGGGAGCCTCTTCTCCCAGTGTCTACACCTCCAGCAACACGTTATTCCAGGCGAGTTTCCCTCGAATGCATCTGAAATCATCCTTCTCAGAAATTACCGCTTCCTGAACGGACGATGTTTGTGGGTAGGGAAGACACCTACAACTACGGGGAGGTGCTCGTGAGTTTTCCATTCCTCAGAATTCGGAAAGGCTCGATTTCAGGTCCGCCGCCACAATGGACTGTTCTGGAATTCTTACAAAAAGAAGATGATTGTTTTGCTGAAGAACGGTCGTCTTTTTATTTACAGGTAGCCACTCAAATACGTCAAATACCCCATTTTTAGCAATAGTGAATATGGGATTAACGTGAATCTCGTTGATCTGGGCTTCCAGGAATTCTACAGCGAGAAGAAAATCGATGGACGTGACGAAGTGAGTGTTTATTGTACAAAAAGTGCGTTGGAAGGGGTTTTCATCAAATTTGAAGGCCCTCCGTTCCAAAGTTACGATGGACGGTACTATTCATTTTCAGATGAAATGCAAGTGTGAGGTCATTCTGCGCAAGGGAAAGACCGTCCTCGGCGTCTGCATCAAAGGTAGTTCCCTCTGCTAATCTCACCACCCACCTCAGGTGCCCGTGCCTTTGTCACTCAATGGCGACGGGGACTGGTGCTGTCCAGTCATGGAATCACTCTGCGAGAGGTCAAGGAAACCGACGAATTGACCTGGTGTACTATATCCTTTCATTTCTCTGTTGTAGTTTCATTTCAGCCCAATCCGACGTGGATCCGCACACTTCGGAGGATGTTCTGGAGTCGATTACCAACTGCACCCTCCGGGCGAACAACTCGATGGCGTCGCTGAGCATGCTGTACAAGAGCCACACCCTGCCCAACAGGAAGAATTACACGGAAGTGTAGGTTACTATCTAAAAGGAGAGAGGATGGACATGGGACTCTGGGATTTTGAGGCTTTCTGTTAATAATAATAATTAAACACATACCCTACCACTTTGTTATCCAGTCATACGTATTTCAGAATCGCGTGTCTGAAGAGCCAAACACTGGGGACAATGCGTGGCCGTGCTCCATCTTCCTTGTCCTCTGACTGGGTCGCCTCTGAATTGTGGGTTTCCCAGAGTCCCTTCTTCAATCTCAGAATAGGACGCTCAACGAGAGTGCTTACGACGAGGGAATTGGTTGCGAAGTGCCGGACTCTGGAATCTCGTCTCCCGAGCCGGAATCTCAAAAGATAGTCCAGGTGGGACATTAATCCAATTATGCTACGCCAGACGCTTTCTTTGTCTCCTTTGGTTTTTTTGTAACTATCAGCCAATTATTTTGGTGAAGGATAATATGGAAATTGTTCAGGAGAAGCCCAAGTTCCGCCGGAAGCCGAGCCGTCTGGAAGGGATCCCGATGATCTCCACTTCCGTCCTCTGCTTCGACACCACCTTCCCCGTCTCCCCGGACAAAGAATGATCAAATAATAGTTCCATGTCTGTAATATAATCCTCTCGCATTGTAATCTACATTACGAATACAGGTTTTAGACGTTTATGAGGTAGAATCTTATGTTCAATTAGCTGGATGGGGGTCGTAGTTGGGGAAGGCCTTCGGACGCAGCCACATCCACGCGTCTCCCAGCGGATCTCCGTTCCAGTAGAGATAGGTCTCTCCGGCAGAGTCATTCGGGGCGTTGTCGCACATGTACCTCACCTGAACAGGGAATGTCTGAGGGAACATGCCAAGCCCAAGGCGTATGGAATTGATCGCTTATTCACAAAAAGATCATTGCCAATAGTTGATTTGGTGTTTCAGTAGGTTAAGGTAAGGTTTAGTTCAGTCATTGACTTTCTTTAATTTTTTGTCTCATTCACAAAATCAAAATTCACTAAAAAAAACTTAGTTTTATCTGAAACTCACTCCGTTGAGATTGGCCTCTCCACATCGATGGCTGACATCGAACCAGAATCCAGTTTGCTGGAAGGTCTTGGAACAGGCGGCTAAATAAAGTTTTCTCTCTCTTTCCTCCTATCTCTCACCCTTGGAATCGTCATTGTTATACGCCCTAAAACTGGGTCCTTGGGCGTTCAGATCCCACCTCGCCCATCCGTCATAGTAGTTAACTTCTGTGCCGGAGCAAACCTAAACCACCTGTATCCCGAAGGCCTCCCTCCTACCTGAGGAATAGTGACGGCATAAGTAGAGGAGTCGTTGCCAACGGAGAAGGTGGGGTAGGTGCAGTCGGTTGTCAGCGAAGGTTTTCCCCCGTGGGCGCAGCGGAAGAGTTTCAGCATGAGACTGGTCTCCACCTCTGCTGTCATCTGGTTGATCAGGCCCAGTCCCAGCCACACGTTCTGCTTCGCTGCGTCTCCAAAGCCAGAGACGTATTGGCTCAGTGTCTTATTGGCCATTCCGTTGGAAGAGTCGTGGGACATCAATGTCCATCCACCTCCATCTGAAAGAGACTTTTATGGATCTCTTCTGATGACTCACAAGTGCTCATGTCGCAGAAGACGTCAATTCCTGCAAAGGCCGACTGTCCATTGACTGAATACGGAGGATTGATTCTAAAGAATTTGTCCCATCTCTATTATTTCCTCGCTTACGTGTAGACTCCATCAGCCTTGATTCCCCAGTATTTGTACAAATCGGCACAGTGGCGACGGGGTTTGTAGAGTTCGCAGTTGTCTCCAGTGAAGAACATGGCGCATTGGCAGGAGTATGTGCCGGGCAGGTTGGTGCAAGTTCCCTGGCCATTATTCTGATTGCAGGTGTTGGGGTCAAGGCATTCATTGATGTCGGTGCAGTTGTATCTGAATGACAATGTTGTGTCTGTATCTGCGCCTTTCTCTCTATTTCTCTTTCTTTCTCTCTCTCTCTCTCTCTCTCTCTCTCTCTCTCTCTCTATCTCTCTCTCCCTCTCCCCCCCCCCCCCCGTTGTAACCAACCCATCGCCAGTGAATCCTTTGTCACAAACACAGGCCATATTTCCGTTAGCGTCCCTTCCACAGAAAGCGTAAGGATCGCACTGGTTGATCTAAATCCTTTCTTGTTCTGTTTGTATCGATTGCCCACCTTGCTAACAAAAGTTCCGTTGCGACAAACTCCTGAAACTTGGCATTGGTTGCTGAGCCATGGCTGATTGGGCGGATGAAGGTTGCCCAGATTGTCCGTACAGCCGCATTGATCGACGGGAATGCAAGTGACGAGGCTGCTGCTGGTGCCCAACTGAGTGGTGTCCAACACGTATCCTGGGAGGCAGGTGCAGCCCTCAGAGCAGGGCATGTCACAGAAGTCAGGGGCCGACTGATCCACACAAGTGGAAGGACAGGAGGAGGAGCAGGAGGAATACTGCGAGTTCACGGGGCAATTGAGGGGGCAGTTGATCGAAGGGTTCGTACGCCACGTTCCCAGATCCACGTCTTGAAAACTACTTGTACACGATTGTAACTCAAAACCTACTGGGAATCTGTTGCATGCAGATTCTGGCAAAGTTTGTCATGACGGAGCACTTCTGGTTCGGTCCATTGCAAACATCAAACACGCAGTTGTCGTAATACATCTGGATGGTATCATTGCCCATCGGCTGGCACTGGGCGAACACTCCTTGTCCCTTTGCTGCCAGCTGGATTGCACTGCAGTAGGTGACAGCCGGCTGGGGGTCCTACATTTCCTTAGATGTGCCTTTTTCTTCCAACTTACGCAGTTCGTGTTGTTTCCGAGGATCTCTCCCGTTATGCAGTTCTCCTGTCCTGCCCTCAGCATCAGGAAGTCGTCGGTGATCCAGGAGTCCTGGGCGTGGTTGAAGGAGTTCAGAGTGGACGTGGTTGGCATGTGAGAGGACTTGACGTCAGGGTAAAACGTTCCGTTCCTACAAATTAGCCTTTAGATCGTGTGGAAAAGGAACTCACGAGTAGACGACATCGTTTCTGTAGATTCCATCAATGTTTCCAGCCAAACCGCACAGGGTCTGGTTGCCTTGGAATTGGGGCACGTCGGGCACCTAAATCTCTTTTTTTAGGCACAAGACAAGGAGTAGACGTAGGGATAAAGCTTCATTGTGTCTTTCTAACCTTCAATTTTGATCACTAAGGAACAAATAAGACAATGCGTGCTCGGCTGTCCCCAAACCCTTAACCAGAATATCCGACTCGATTTAAACCCTACCTGGATGCACAGTTGTCCATTGACTGTGAAGGTGACCACAACCAATTGATCGTTGCTCACGTAAAAGTTTCCTGAGGAGTAGGTGACGGACACCTGAAACTACAGTACCCAGTATCTTTTGCCAATCACCTTTGTCATGCTCTTAGATGGGTAGTAGTAGGGAACATTGGTTCTGAATCCGTTGAAGTACACGTTCCTTGTTGTTCTGTCAATGTGGACCTTCTGATTGTACATGGTGACTTCAATTTCAGAGACAAAGGAGACACTGAATCTTTCTTTTCCTAGGATGAAACTTTGCACCCACTGAGCTCCGTTGACCAATTCGTTCTTGGCCACTACCTTGTAGTTGTTGTATCCTCCGGTGAGGTTTCCACAAGGCATGGAGTAGATGTAGGGGCAGGTTCCTGAAAAGAAGAGAATTGTGTTACCTGCGATTGGGAAATTCGGTTACCTTGATAATCGAAGCGGAGGTTGTCAAAAGTGGAAAAGTGCGGGTCTCCGTCGGCACATGCTTGTTGGATCTTGGCGGAACAGCCCTGACGAGGATCTCCTCAAGGAGAACTTGCTTATAAATGGGATAAGCCTACTGGAAGAGTATCCCAGCTTGCAGATGCAGTTTGTCTGGTGATTGGAGACATAGCAATTGGCGTTCTTTCCACAGGAGGAGGGAGTGCAGGTGATGTTTTTGTCACAACGGGTGCCTGCGAAATTGTCAGGGCAGTCACAGCTAAAGAGAAAAAAGAAATAAATTAAATATAAAATAAGTTGACTCACTAGTATCTGCTCCACGGGTTGTTTGGATCGGCGTGGCAGACTCCGCCGTTCAAGCAGGGATTGGAAGCGCAGATGTTGCAGGTTGGGTCGGGAGCATCGGGCTGAAAAGGGCTAATTGAACAGTCTTCAAAGGGGAAATACCACTGCAGCTGCCAATTGACTGAACAAGTTCTCCTTCGGTGACGACTTAGCGCTTCCACTCTGCAATTGAACTATTGTTCTCCTTCTAAGCTGGGATAAGCGGAAGGAAACGGTGATAGGTTATCTTTCAGCCAGCCAAGCGACTAGAAACGGAAGAACTACAACAAACCTTGAAGACTCCTAAGTGGGACAGATTGTTGTCAATGCGTTCCTGTTGGAGCTGACGGATTGTTTCCAGAAGTTCCTCCTTTGAAGCACACGAGAGGTCTTCGCACACCTCGGCTTGAGGGCTGCAAACACTGCGTTCGGAAATGAACTATGGATAGATGTAGGTTGATCAAAGTGTTCTCCTTCTCTTGCTCTCTCTCGCTCTCCCCTCTCTCCCTTTCCGATTTTACAATATGCACTTTTGTCGCATCACTTCACTCTTTCAGTGCGGGATCCTAACAGTTCAAAAGTTTGATTTGTGTACTCGGTAGACAGTCAGAACAAACATCAAATTCAGCCGATGCAGATTTTGCTAAAAGGTAAAATCATCCCTTTTTATGTTTGACGGTTTAAAATTACAATCATTGTTTTTTGCGAACGTATCGAAAAAGGAACAAATTAAATTTTTATTGAAAATCTTTACTCTAGAATCTTGACTTACGGTGCCAAGTGAGCCGAGGCCAAAACGGCCAAGGCCAAGGCTGAGAAGAGCAGGCGCATGGCTGATGACAGAGGCAGTGGCCGCTTCCTTTTATGGGAGGCAGATAGTCGCTTTATCAGCGAAATGCAGAACAGAGATTATGCGAAGAACGCCCACTGGAACCGACGGAAGGAGCGGTCGTAAATTCGACCCACCTGGTCCTGTGACTTTCTGGAGACACGGCCGAAAGGTAAGATGCGTTCACGAAATATACCTCTTACTTTTGGGGTTGTGCTTGGATATACGGTCCAAATCAATTCCTTCATGTTGTAATGAGCGTGCGTAAATATCCCAGCGTCTTCTTTGTGGGACCCAGTAACATTAAAAAAATGAGAAAGTTGGATTCACACGAATATAGAGTTTAGATGTAGTCATCTCTCTTATGCGATGTTGCATATCTGTTTCCCGTGCCCTAGCCTCCCTGCACATCCTATTCTCTATGGTTGCCCATTATGGTGGCACTTGAATTTCCACAGTCCATGTTTCTGTACAGAATGGATGTAGATCAAATGCTGCGCCAATCCTGTAATGTGAGAGAGCACGCGGAATAAGGAGTGAACAGAGAAGCCGCCAACACAGCGTCTAATTTTCCTTTTCCGGCTTCCTGTATTATCTGAAGGGCGAATTGTTTATTGAAGATGTATAATTTTAATTGCACGTCCCTATCTCTCTGAACCCTCGCTGTCTCTCCACACTTTGCGATAACACTTTCCGTTACGCGAACCCCCTTATCTCGGGTGATTTTCCTTAATCGTTGACTCATTCGAACCCCCTCTGACGCATCGCAGACCAAGCTACAAACGTTGAATCATACGGTACACACCCTGCTAAATTTGCAGAATAATTATGAATCAGCCATTTGGATTACAGGACAACAGGACTCAACTGAAGACAAAAGACAGTTGGTATTGGACTCTTCAATAGGTTTGACATTGGAGTATGCTTATGACTACTTGATGACGAAGTGTCGTTTGTTTGAAATAAGATCCGCAAGAGTGGTCTCATTTCAAAAGGTTCAAGATATGAAACACGGGGATAGAAAAAGGAATGCGGCATGAAAGAGTTCTAGCCCCAAGGGCGTATTCAAAAGGCCCACAAAAGAAGTGAAGCTATCAAAAGAGGCTTTCGTAAAAGCACATGATGGGTTTAATTGGTCTCTTAGACTAGTACCCCTTTGTCAGGCGATTTTCAGCGGTTACCTATCTCGCGTGGTTACTACCTTTGAGTATTTCAGTGGAACAGTTCATTCAGTTTTACTCATAGAATTCGTCTTCTTGCTTTCACAACGAATTCTAATTTTGTAATTTCACTTAGTTTTGCAACCTCTTACCAATAAACTTCTCCATGACCAGTATTAAATTCCAGTTCATGGTGCCCATAGTTTAATCTTCCCGTTATTCCAACTTTTCCTTCGTGAATGAACTTGTGCTCGGGAGTTTTCATCGATTTCCGGTGCTTATCAAATCGGCTTGGATCTTATCAAACTAGACATTGTGCCAAGTTCCGTGAACTTTTTTACTGTACTGGGCGTAGTCGGGGGTAAAGACACCCCCACCTCAGCTTATCTCACAAAACCAAACAGTTGGGAACAGTGTTTTATCCTGTTAGCGATAACTTTGCTTAAGCAAATAAGACGGGCGTGGAGATCTAAAAACATCCATGTGCAGGGAGAACTGTCAGATGTAAGGTGTTTCAACATAAAGCCCTGCCTTGGTATGCCCGTTTGCATAAAGCGACAACGAAGAAACTTCGTTGCAGTAATATTAGCATACGAGTTAAATCATAGCATAGTTGAAGCGGGTTGAGAAACGGTGGAAGCTCTGAAGACTTCTAGCTGTTTTAAGCATGTCCAATTGCGTATGCAGTATTCGTCAAGATCAACTCTGATACCCGTTTCCGTATTTTATAAATCCCCGCATTCATCATGGGCGTCCAATAAAGTAATGTGTTATAACAAGAGCTCAACGAAGCTTGGCAGCTACCGGATTTGCAAAAAGTTTAAATTGCCGCGCTACAGTAATTGATGTGCAGTCGCTTGTTATAGGCTGCCTCGGACAATTGCCAGTTTTTGTTCAATATTCTTTTTCCTACCGCTTGTTGGTTTATTTTGTGTTTCGTTGAGATTTTGTCTAGTTTGTTGTTGTAAATTAACTTTATTTCGTTGATGTTTTACTTATCTTTGTTTATTTTCCGTTCCCATGTTGTAAATTAACTAATTGCGTCATTTCAGTGTCTACCAGGCACAGTCTGTGTGAAATGTCTAGCGCTACGGTCGAGGTTGGAGAGGACGCTCTGGAGAGCAAGCTGGACTCCATGACGATTTCTGAGGAGAAACCGTTGGATTCTACTGCGTCGAAGGAGGTCAAGCACAGGTCTCCCCGCAAGCACAAGGGCAAGGTGAGCCGTTGTTTTTGTGTGAGATGTAATTAATATTCCCACGAATAATGTTGGTAAACTAAATGGTTTTAATTCATTTTTTTTTTCAGTATCGCACCGAGGCTGACCGTCTGGCTGCCTGGGAGGAAGCTCAAAAAGACAAAGTCTCCGTTGCCACCGGCATCAAGGGTACTGTCAAGTGGTACTCGATCCTCGGCCGCTACGGATTCATCGAGCGCTCTGATGGCGAAGGTGACATCTTCGTCCACCAGGTATGCTTTTCGCCCCGCCGTTAATCGTCTAAGTTTCAGAGTGGGATTCTGAATTCCAAGGCCGAGAAGTGCTACTTGCGTACGCTCGCTGAGAACGAAGAGGTTGAGTTCGACATTGTCAAGGGCAAGAAAGGAGAGGAGGCCATCAACGTCTCCGGACCTGACGGGAGTGATGTCAAGGGTGCTAAGTAAGTGTTCTCGGTGTTCATTAAAATATCTTCCAGGGCGTTCCGCATCCTGTTGCGCCGCCCTCACCGTGTTCGCCAGGATAAGAGTGAGTCTTGTATCTCATACCCCACTACATGTGGAGTTTAGGCGGCGACGTGAAGGAGAGGACTCCGAGGAAGGTCAGTCGCAAGTCCGAGGACAAGGAGAATGGCGATGCTGATGGAGACCACGCCGACAAGCCCAAGAAGAATCGTCGCCGTCGTTTCGTCAAGAAGCCTGCTTCCAAGGACAACGAGGAGACTTCTGTGGTATGCATTTCATGTATTGCTTTTAATGTCAATGTATTTTCAGGAGATGCCTGGGGAGGGAGCCGCGGAGGAAGCTCGCGGCACTCGTCGCCAAGCTGATTCCGGATCTCCCAAGGATGCTGACACCATCGGCAGCGCTGGCGATGCTCCTGCCACTTCTCCGGATGCCGTCGTTGCCTGAACCCATGATATGGCCAGTTTGTTTGCTTAATGCACCCATTTTAATGTTTGTGGACAATTCTTGTTTACCTCTAATAGGTTGTTGTGTGTTGTCCACATTGATCATGTTAATATCTGATAACTTGTACCTTGTACAGTAAACATTTAATGAAATCTTGTTTTTCTTTTGGGAACGATAACTTGGAAAATGCGTTCTATGTGCTAGTGCCTGGCTGACAAAAACATAAGATGATTTCTATCTACACTTGTCATCCAGCGCTCCTCCCTTCCTCCGCAAGCAAAGTTCAGACAGACCAATCACACTGACAGGCTTCCTTGTGCAGCAATTGACGAGGCTTCTCTAAGTAATTTTGGTCGGGGGTGAAAAAGTGAGGTCAGAATCGACTTCCTCCTAGAGCTATTTTCGGCCGATGTTCATAAGATGTTTTTCATCCCAGGTGCTAGCAAACCTAAGAGGGAGCAGATTAAAAAAGATTTGTTCAAAATAAAATTCGCATTGTGAGGTTGAACTTGTTTCCCAGTGACTTAGAATACATAGAATAAAGATTTATGCAGTGTTTCGCCCGTAGTAGACCCGTTGCGTTGCGCCCGCCCTTAGACCTCCGTCATCCTCGTGTCACTGCCCGCCCTCTTCCTGATCTTGTCGATGAGTTTGCATTTGTATTGTGGCAGGACTGTGACTGTGATGAATGGATTCAAGATCTGAAAATGATCTCCCAAAGATTGTATTTTGACCTACCGCATTGAGAGAGACCAGGTAAAGCATGATCCACATTCCATAGAAAGTGGAACACTCCTTCTTCACAGAACCAGAGCGAGAGGAGTCATCGAGGAATTTCGTCTTCAGCTGGTAGAGACGGAAGGGCAGGAGAGTGGCCGCAGTGAAGAGGGTGGTCATGAAGATGAAGTAGAAGACGCGTAGTTTGGAGTGCTTCTGACGAGGGTTCTGCTGGGGAGAAGAGGATCTGTCGCCGGCGTTTTGATACAACGCTTGCTCTGTGGATAGGCAGTGTGACTGGGGGAAGGACAGGCATTACCTTCGGCTAACTTCTTGTTTTGTGTTTTGACCACTTTCAGAATGTAGAAGGCCACTGCGAGAGAAGTGAGGATGGGGAGAATGCAGACGGAGACGGAGAACAACAGGTACATGTACTTTTTGTCAGGCAGGAGACTCAGAGTGGAGCAGGAGGCATCCATGCATCTGGAAGAAACCCAATCATTTGAATGAGAGAGAAAGAAAGAGAGAGGGAGAGAGAGAGAGAAAGAGAGAGAAAGAGAAAGAGAGATAGGGAGAGAGAGAGACTCACGTGAAACATCCAATGAGCCAAGCGACAGAAACAAAGATGATACAGGATGCCCAGGTGATTACTGTAATTGTGATGCCCCTCCTTCGTGTCACATAGGCGCTGTACCTTTAAACCCCAATTGTTCCTTTCATATGTGAACGTACCTCAAAGGATATTTGAAGAAGAGTAGTTTCTCTAAATTCAGAAGAATCAGAGAAACACTAGAGCCTGATAAAGCGACCCAAGTGGCGAAATGAACCAATATGTTGACGATTCGAGGAACTGAGAATATCTCCCACCGAGTGACGAATTCCAGTGGATAGCAGAGGGCTGGAAGGGGGTTTTGTGGAAGAAAGAGAGGGTTACCCGTGAGGAGGAGGTCGCCACAAGTCATGCTGATCAGAAACACGTGTAGACACTTTTCACAGCTCCCTCTTCTGAAACAAACGACGCATTTTATGGCACTGGATTTCATTTTTGTGTATTTGTGGTTATGACAAGGAGCATCAGTGATATCATTTAAACCATTATGCTTTCTCGTTTTTAATCTTCTATCTCCCTCCTAAAATAGGCGGTGATCCGGCTTCCCCTTTCTGTAATCGCACTCTTTGGCAATTGAGTTAAAACGCTTTTGGAGGGAATATTCCCGGAATCGGCTGTTGTTCGTATCCTTCGATTGTAGTTCTACCCACCGAATGTGCCTGACGGCTATTTTGATGACGTAGATGGAAAAGATGGTTGAGACGAAGCAGCCAGCGAAGAGGAGATGGTCCATCACCGACTGAAAGGTAGCCAGGCCATCGAAGGTGAAAATCTGAAGGGATGGGTGGCATGGGGGGAGGGGGCCCTTACGCTTTGCTCTATGCAGGGTGGTTCTGTGAAGTTGACTTCTTCGGATGACATTCTGAAATGAGACTCTGTGGAGAGAATGGGCTGGAGGGCGGGAGAGAGTCGTCTTATGACAGGTGGATGATGTGAAAGGGAAAAAGATTGGACACAAACAAGGAAAAAGGGCAGATGATAAGTCATCCGACTGAACACGAACATACGTGCGAAAGGGTCGCTGGGAAGGACAAAATGTGCAATTTCTACGCAATCTGTTAGTGGAATATGGCTGTGGGTACAACGTAACCAAACTTTAAGAACAACTTTTTCTCAAATCGACCCGGGCCTGAAGAATTAACGAAAAAAAGTGACCTCACTTGGAGTATATAAGCTGAAACTTTATGTATTAGCTTACTGTAAATTCAGTTACATATGAAATATCACGATGTAAACATTGTTCCGCAAAAGCCATTACTCAACATAAAAATAGCCACAGCGGTGTTTCATTCCACAGCCGCAAAGCAAAAAGTAGCTCTTGTTTGCGATACGCAACAACCATCAACCTTTGGTTTTGACACCTGGGACATTCTTCTGCGCGAAGTCACAGAATGCGTAATAGATCAGATGATGAATCATACAAAATGGGTACTTTTTGGTACTTGGGATTATTCCAGTGGATGGGTAGTTTCAGAAACCTCTCACTTTCAGATGGTTATCTAAAAATATCTAAACGGCGTGGTTTATTAGCAAAGAAAAGAAACCCCATGGCTTTTTGTGCAAATGATTCGTGGTAACTATGATTCGTCCCCAAAACAATGAAGAATCGGAGAGGAAGTTTGCGTCCATCGCGGCTGTCTATTCTTAGTGATCGGAGGGCGTAAAAATACATTCATTAGGGCCGGAATAGGACGGAGATGGCGCTGCCCTTTGCGCAGATTACACACACCGCCCTCATTGAGCCCGTGAAATTCAGAAGAAAACAGTTGTCGCCTTGGGTTCCGGGTGTCAGATTCCTGTTTTATGGGGATCGAATGGCTCAGACACAAATTGAGGGTGCAGCGCTTTGTTTTGCTCAGAGGGGGATTCTCGAAGAGAAAGAAAGTGGACAATAGTTGGAGAGAGAGGGAGAGAGAGAGAGAAGGCAGTAAGTTCGACAGTGGAAATCCTTCGAGGATATTCTTGGGAACGGAGCCATTTTCCCACAGCAGAATAAGCGTTTGTGTAATTGACTTGAAAATGAACTTGGCCCGTTTTTCTACGAATTGAGATATATCGATTCGAACAACTTGTACCAGTGTATGGATTAACCTGTCAAGGCCATGTAATTCGCCCTGGCTTATTCTAAAACTTCCTCTCCAAAACAAGATCAGTGCTTTCCCTATAAGATTGGCCTCGATTCGTTGAAATCAGCTTCTAATTAGCTCATTCGCTGTGAGAATGTGCGTTCTGTCGCGTCTAACGCCGTTCTCCGCAGGCATTCAACTGAATTCCAAGCCTCTCATCAGCATTTTCGACTTCCTGCCACAGGCCTTGTCAACCATCTTTTATTCCTGTTTGTTGTCTCGAAGAGGCATTTCCGAAAGCGTTTTGAAGGGAAATGGAGGAAGGAAGTGGGAGACAGACAAATGAGGCATTGGCAAGGTTCGAACCTTGGAATGTCAAAGGAAGAACGTTTCCATTGACAAAATGAGCTAAACCTTCTAATTTAGTTTTGTTTACTGAACTTAGTGCTAAAAAATTAATCAAAGGCAATTTGGAATTAGCACAATTAGTTTGAATGAAAGAGGCACAATGTTTCATTAGAGAGAGGGCCTTTCACGAGGTGTTTCACCAGTTTGGACAAATATATTGAGAATTGAGATCAAAATTCCTGTCTTTGCGGTTCAATGCGAAAAGTCGAACCTAGGAAATTTTGGTTCAATTAAAGGTTCTGTAGCTGTTTTTGATTCTTTCCTTCCTATTGTCTTACAAAGCAAGAACAGTTGTAAATTGTGTCTTTCCATAAACTCTGATTGGATTTCTGAAGGGGGAAGCCCGTGGGCTGAGGAGGTGTTCGGACTGTTTGATGAAGTCCTGAAGTTGGCTAATCCTGGCATGATGTGCACGAGAAGTGACCGATTGGACTCGTTGTCCTGGCAATCGGCCCCGCCTCCGACGAGGGGTCACGGCTCTTTCTAAGCGATTTCGGTGAGGAAAAAGAAGAAGATTTGGTTTTGGAGGATTCCGGCGGTTCTCGGAAAAACAACTTTTGATTGTTTTCATTTACAATTCAACTCGGTGGGACCAAACAGACTGAGCCTGCGGCAGAAGGAGAACAATAGGTTGCAGGGGAGGAAAGATAAAGAGAACGTGTGTGTGTGTGTGTGTGTGTGTGTGTGTGTGTGTGTGTGTGTGTGTGTGTGTGTGAGAGAGAGAGAGAGAGAGAAGGTTTGTACTTTGGTCTAAAGTCTTTTGGTGACATGAATGAACTCAGACAGTTGTTGCATGCGTAACATAAATTTGTAGCGCCCTGTCTAAGTGCATTTTCCGTTTTGTTCCCAGAAGACTTTTGTTTTTCTTTTCCAAAAAATGAGCTTTGACTCCAAAGATTCAGAACCCATGACTGCATGGGAAAATTGGATCTCAAAATAGAAATCTATCGTCATGGCTTCTGCAAAGAAGCACAAATTTGTATTTGATATGGCCTGCGAAAATGGTTTCCGTTCAGCTTTAGGTTGTTGGCAGCCTACTCATTCAAATCATTTTGCCTGTTTTTTGTTTTATACAAACTTGTCGGTCTTTAAAAAAAGGGACCTCAATTTTTTGGGAGTCGTTTAGATAATTCTAATGGCGAGAGGCACAGGGAGCAAGAGAAGAAAACGAAAGCTGAACTAAGAGCTGAAACAATACAACTACAAAGTAAGCGAAACAACCCCGAATTTTACATTTGAGGCCCAAGAGAAATATAAAAGATTCAAGTAGTAAATGTGTCACATCCCGAAGTAAACAAATTTGAGGGCATTTGATTATAACTCTTCCTTATTATTGGGTTCTGGTCTTGAGAGGTGAAAATCTGAGATAATTTGAACGAGCAGTTGAGAAAAACGCGATTGTTGAAAAAATGAACGTGCCAATTATAATAATAAACTTAAATTGTAAACAACATTGCATTTCAAAGGTGTCGGATGATTACGTAGTCTTCTATTGAATGGGAGAGACGCTTTTCTTCATTTCTAGTCTTTCGCTTGAAATTCTCAATCGCAGCTGATTGTAAACCTTTTCCAGCCATTCTGATTAAGGCCGGTTTGTTGCGAAATAAATCAAAATAGGCGGATCGAGTTTCTCTCTGAAAATCAACAGTGAACCAGAGGGAACCCCGGGTATCTCAGAAGAGGGAGTAATCAGCCGAGTGTTCTCCGTCTGATCAGCGGAATGGAGGCCGAGGGGAAGGGACGGGAGGCGGGCGCTATTCTGGGTTTGCGTGAGAGCGTGACGAACCACCCACGGAAGACCTCAGCAGATAATTGGGGAATTCAGGAGACGCAGCAAAAGACAGCAGGGTTGGAAGAGGCAGAAACTGATTCAGTTGATCGAGAGGGTCGCAAGAGACACAATTTTGATTTTCAGATGAAAACAGCTGGAGATATATTTCATCTCCCTAAAAATGGACATTTTCCATCACCCTTTGACATAAAATATGCAGCTAATTTCATCATGGGCCTTAAATTTCATCATGGGCCAAAGCAATTAGAATTGTTGGTCTTAGATGGCTACATCTATTCGCAAATGAACCTTTTGATAATTGTGTTTACCCAATTGTGCAACTGTTGCTGTGTTGAAGAGCCTTCCTGGAATATCGTCGACCGAATGAAGTTCCGGAGAGACTGCAATTTCCATGAAAGCAACTGGCGGAGCCCAGTAGACCAAAAGTCGAATCACTGCAACATTCACAATATCCCCTTCTTCGGTTTCTAATCCGCAGAAATGCCTGTCTCACGCCCTCCATGCAGAAACTCCCTCGGGTCACACAGCCACACTGTCACGCACCCTTCGGTTATCAGCCGCGTGACACGGAAAATGACATTGCGTACGGAATGTTGGTAGGCCCCCGGAGTATTTGTCCGAATGCTGAAAGTAGGCAAGTCTCCTTTTCCCCATCTAGTGCCAAGACTGAAGTCACTGGAAAGATCACTCCACTTTCGGAACCTTCAAGGCGATTGAAAAGAGGCATACTGTCAGTGTCGAACGGACCATCGCTGTTTCTGCCGGTTAAAGGATAGTGGGTACACAAGGAGTGCGCGGAGAAATCGCAAAAAAAAAAACTGCGTCTGATTTGCCTTTCTGTATTATTGGTTGTTCGTTGAACATATAAGGTCGCGAGAGAGGGCAAGTTGAGGCTGGACACGCTCTTCGTTTTAGGAAAAAGCTCTTCTCGGAACGATGATCCCAGTTCTCAACCTCGTCAATTTATTCATTACCTGGATTTAGTCTAACAACAAGTTCCCCGACCTCTTTAGAAAAACAAAGACCAACGACGAGGAAGAAGAGACCACATCAGAATGCTACACCACAATGTCACTGACACGGATTCACACAGCCGCTGTCACACACTCATTCGGGGGGCTTATCTGCCACGTGACTATAAAAATGGCAGTACGTACGAATTGGAAGGTAAAAGGGAATTTCGAAAAAGAGGTGTTTTCAGCCTATTTGGTTTAACAAGAAAACGATGCATGACTTTGATGGTATCTCCTTACTTTCCGCAAACAAAGAGTAAGAACGTTAGAGTCGATGAGTTAAAAAGGAGGAAAGATCGGGTAGATATGAAATTTCTGTTCATATTGCTGTGAATGGGAGTGGCTTTCATGTACCTTTCATACCGAAAAGAGGATTTCAAGAAAAGACGTTTAAATTGAATTTACGAGGGCCGTTTCCAGGGACCAAAATAGCGCATAAGGAACCAAAAAATACCAGGATCGGGGCGTTTCTTCCTGTAATCGAAGGGAAATTGTGAAGGACTTTGGCCATTAACAGATTCATTTCCGATGACCGCGAGGGGCAGAAACCACGGAGGTTTCGAGGAAAGAAAAGGGGAGACGGGGTTTTGACCAGAGAATTAGTGCTTTGTTTTGAAGGAAATTATTTCCATTAAGGAAAAGGGCACTTTCGTCACAAACAACCTGCTTAAAAAAGAATTGTTCTATTTGTTTTTCTAGGAAGAACTCCAAGATTTCTTTCACTTTCTTGTGGGAAAATACAACTGAAGAGAGAGAATAGAGAATAGAGAGTGCGAGAGAAAACAAGTAAGCTTTATGCCGAAGTGTAGGCAGAAATAGCTGCTCTGATCAGGAAGTGGGCATGGCACGTGGATGAAGATTAGCAGACCAGGGAGCTCGGTTAGGAGATTTTCAGGAAATAGGAAAGTAGGGAGACAGAAAGCGGAAGAACATAGGAGCATAAAAACAAAAGGAACGGTTGAAGAAAACCAATTGTAGGTACACATATACACACACACACACACACACATGCGCGTACAGAAGGAGAGAGCAACGGATAACATGATTGAAAAGAGAGAGAGATCTCTGTTTCTTTGATCTCGAGAGTTCAAAAAACCATTCACCCTGGCTTCTCCGTGGCTAATCCTTCGTTTCTCCGTGGCCTCTCTCAATTCGGATTTCCGTGTGTGCGGGTGGTCGAAGACGGTCGCGTGTCTCCGATTATTCATCCCCTGATTCTGTATTCCGTCCGCCCAGATTCCGCCGTCGCTGTGTTTGCAACTAGGCTTCCAAAGGAAACAAATACCAAATAGAATTGTCTCCGGCAGCTGTTTGGCGGCGGTCTTCCAAACTGGCAAGTTCCCAAAGCCGGGGATTAATGGAATGAAATGGTTTCTGCGAAGTCTGATCGTAGCCCCCTCAAGTGGTCTGAATGGGTAGTTGTGGTCGTGGGAAAACCCAAAATAGGTGATCGTCTGGCGTGTGAAATGCGTTGATTTGGGTTCAGTTGGCACAGGGAAAGCAATCACTCAGACACAGGGAACTGGCACAACACCTCAGTGGCTGCCTTGAGGAAACAATTTGGAAACTGCTAAGACAGGAAATATTTAGCTTTAAACTGAAGAATACCATTTAAGTGAGCACCTGAGATTTCTGAAACTGTAGATCTAAAATGGCCTTCTGACTCTTCCCGAGGGAATGAGATTGTCACTTGAACTCTCCCTGAACTCCATCAAGGACAAACTGGGAACTGCTTGATGTGGGCAAATAATGACGTCATGAGGACCGTAGCCCGGGGCGACAATTCGGAGGCTGCCTTATTTATGACTGGCGGGGGCGCGCGGGAAGGTGAGAATGGGTCCCGAAGGGAGTTCGGAGGAAACGAGAGGCGTCACATGCATTTGTAGATTGAGGCACTTGAGTGTTTTGACGGGAATATTTAAGAAAGTGGCAGAAGCGGTGATAAGAAGACAAACATATTGACGAAGAAGGACGACGCCCTTTGCTACCGATTGGGAGGTGGCAGGACGGTCAGGAAAGGTCGGTCTGGGATTGTATTGGACACACAATCAAGAGGGCGAAAACAAAGCGAAGTTTGTTTTTCAGCACGGAAAAGTTTCAGAGACCAGGGAAAATTAGAAAAAGATAATCAGGACGAGGAACGGAGGGCGATAGAGGAAAATAGTATATCTCTCTTTCTCTCTTTCTCTCCTCGTATTCCAGAACTTTCCCAACCCAGAAATACAATCGTTTCCTGGATTATGTCTCTAGAATCAACTCCTGCGGAGCATAAAAAACTGGACGAAAAACATATTAACCGAGTGGACCGTGACAGACTGGGACAAAAGGGGGCTGTGGTGGCTTCTTCCTGTGGATATGTGGTGTGGCGCAATTAATAGATGCACTCTAGTGAAATTACGGGTGTTTATTGAAACGGAGAGGCCGTTTTAAGGCATTGTGGCAAAGGGTACACAGCAGAGAGCAAAGGATAGATAGCGCAAAAGAGAAATATGACTAGTTTCTTACTTTCATCGAACCCACAAGTTCTGTTTCAGCGGCTGCATAAAAAGAGAAACGACAACGCGTGAATAGTGCGATGGGGAGGAAAAAGCAATTAATGCTGGGTTTTAAGGCCCTGGAACACCTGGGATGCATGTGGGACCACAGGGGAAGGAGGGATGGCATAAGATTCAATGCCAAAAAGGGAAAGTTCCTTGTAGAAAACCACGTAGACGTCACCTTTGATTGCCGAAAATGCACCTCAGAAATCGTGACATGTTTTGTTGTGAAAAATCTAGCGAAAGAAAGGCTACGGCAAAGGTTCTATGGTGAGAATTATAGAATCAACTTAAAAGAGTTCCATTTTCCTTTTAGAGGGGCAAACGAAGGAGTGAAGGATAAATATGCCCAACAACAAAGTATTGTAGTCAATGAAACTACGTTTTCGGATTGGATAATTAAAAGGGGGCAAAATAACTCTAACTCAAACTCGGTTGAGTACTTTTATCTCTGGAGGGAGCGGCTTATGGGAAAAACGAATTCAAACAATTTATATGTCGCGATTATTATATTTTGTATTGAAAGATGAAAAGCAATGTCCATTGAGCCTGGTTCTCAAGGTCTCCCCAACCGTCTTTCTCAATCGCCCACTGCCTCCAGCCGAGGAATCGGCTATGCAGTCCTCGCGTAATCCACCGCCTTTCAATTATTCACATCCGCTCCATTTTCGGCTCCCCGTCTTTTTTCGCAGAATCCAGGAGAAGGCTTCACGTGCGCTTTGTTAACGAGAATTCTTGGACGCATTGGTTGAGGAAGGGCTGCGGCGGAGGGAGGGTTACGGTAGGGAAGAGTGTCATACGGTAGGATAAGGGGAAATGATCGAAACAATGTAAATTTAAGGAATATGTTTGGTTATATATGTAACTATTTTGTAAACTATTACTGGTCTTTGAAAGGATGACTGTCAGTCACAGGACGTTCTGAAGACAACAAATGATGTTATTCACACGTGAGTCAACCAACTGCCCCACGTAAATTCCAAATCATGACAGCGGTTTACTTACTGATTTCTAATGTTTAAAAATACCCACAATTGAGAATGTTTTGATAGTGTTAACCAGAATACTGGGCGCATTGGTTGAGGAAGGGCTGCGGTGGGGCATGGGTTACGGTAAGGAAAGGAAAAGGATCTCAATAAGAGACATAGGGCTCTTCCACTTTTTAGATCACTTGAAAACGGTTCTGCTATTAGGATTACTCCACTTTCTTACAGTAATTTCTCCCTCGTATGTTATTGCCTTATTACAAAGGTCTCTTTCCAGTGGAACTACTCATTTTTCACTGATACCGGTTAAAACGTTGTCTGGTTTTGCTGAAGAATATTTCAAATGAGTGGATTCAAATGAGTTTCAAATGAGTGTCAGAGCATCATCAGTGGAGCAAAAAGCTTGGACTTTTCATTTCTAAATGGAATGACAGTTCAAAAGAGTTATGCATTTAGTCGCAGTCGAACGTACCATCACTGTGTTTGCCTGTTTAAGAATAGTGTGTACATGGTAAAGCACAGAATAACAGTAGATCAAAAGCAGTGCCAATCTTTTAAGCATGAGAAAGTAGATGGAATAAGGAAAGCGCAGAGAAACATCAAAACGGCGTCTCACATCTTTTTCCCGCTTTCTGCATTATCTGAATGACTGGTTGTTCGTTGGACATATACTATGACAATGATAGAGATTTTGTCTTAAACCCCTAGTTTTTCATTTCTAAATGGACGATGCATCGCCCAAACATCAGTGGTAAAGCACAGTCAAATCCTCGTCTTTGAGAAACATGAAATGTAGTTATCCTAAAAGAAAGTTCTCTTGTCACTGCGATTAGTCGTAGTTTCAGCGCAGTCTTATGTTTTTTGCGGTCCAAAGAGACAAAACGGAACCGCGTGGATTACGAGGAGGACGAGGCGGAAAAACAAAAGAGTGACGGACTTTGACAGAGAAGCTGTTCTGGACAACAAACGAAATTAAAGGAAAAGAGGGTGCATGGGGTGGAATTAGCAAATTCTGGCAAAATAGGCGAATTAAAAGGCTCCGGATGAAAGGGAACGACCATAAACATATGGAAAACGCCGACGGCGAACAACGTCCCCAACAGACGGAGAGCAGCTGGGAGGAAATCAGGCCCTGGGAAAGCGACTATTAGGCAGGCGATGGGAGCAGAGGACTGGTCTCACATTAAGGGATTACAGAACACTGAAGACCTTGAAAAAATGGGCTTGTCTTAATCATTCTGCTTATAATTACAATCGGTACAGGATGCACAAGTTTCTTTGAAAAAGAAAAGAATTGACGTTGGATGCAATCCTGGAAATCCAAAAAAAGCTCTTGGAACGGCTGAAAACAGAAAGAAATCCTTTAATCCTGATGTTGGGTGTCAAGATTGTGTATATGGGCGTTCTTCAACAGAAAAGACCCATTCTACACCAAATTAAAACTGAATTGAAAGTAAAATTAAAATGAAAAGTAATTAAAGTATGTGCACAAAGCGAACTTTTGTTTCTCATGCCATCACAGCGAAGCACTTGGATGACATTATATGGAATTAGGAATTAATCACAAGGAATTAATCGATTTTATTAACTTGAAATAGCATTTTAAACATGAAAAATAGTGTTTCTTCTGGAACTTGGACATGAAAGAGAGGATTTCTCCAGATGACTGGGTCTAAGTGGGAATGAAACCAATTAGAAGGGTGCAAAAAGTCTAACTGACTACATCTCTCTTTTTCGAAGCCACATTGGAAGTTTAAGGGGGATTTTATCGACGAAAAAGTGCCACAAATATAATTGAAATGATACTCAATTAGGCAAGAAAATTTCATGGAAACTTCGTGCAGTATTTCTACGAATGCCCAATTTCGCTTCCACATTGCAGGGAAATTCCTGCAGTGCACATTTGGTTCCTTCTTTTAGAGGGAAAAAGCGAAAGACGTGAATAGAAAGAGGTGTTCCTCCCAACCAGATTTTAGAAAGGGTGAACAAACAAAACAGAAACTCGATAAGAGGCGGTTGGTCATTCTTCCACCGTTACCCGGTCAGGAAAATGGATCGCAGGAGAATGATTTTCCACCAAGTATTGGAAGTCAAAAGAAGAGCAATGAAAGTCCAGTGCATTATTCAAATGACCGTTCATAGTTTCATGATCAAAAAAGTCTGTAGTTAACTGTGCCATAAACCGTGGTTTAAACTCGTATGGGGTGAGGCAGAGTAGTCCTTGGAATGCCAAGAATTGCCGTCTGTGGAAGGGCGTCCGGGGTGTGAGTCAGCCATGTGACGATTGGAATGCAATTAGCTGCAGGAAGGGAGGGTTGCGCCCTTCGGTTGATCTCATTCGGCCGAAAAACGAGATTATGACGGCCGAGAGGAGGACTCGGCTCCATTCTTCGCCTTTTCTAATAATAGAAGATGGACGATCGGCTGGAATTTCAAATGAACGCAACAGGATTCAGCCGAAGATTGGAGGCCTCCACGTAAAGGTGTTCCCTTCCCTCTTCCGTTTCTCGCCGGTTGCTAAGGACGGAAGTCATGCATAACCTATTCAAAGAGTCGTTTGAGCCGGCTTGCTCAGTCGTACTAATAGGCAAGGGTTCTCGTTGAACAGATGAAGACAACTGGAGGAAGGAGTGGGAAACGAGGCATTTTACTCGGATTGAATGTGTTGTTGGCTGGTAATCGATGGATTGTCTGGTTGCAATGAAGGGTCGTCAGAGTGTTTTCAGGGAGAATGGATGGCCAGCACAGCTACCGTATTTCCCCCACAGAAGGGGCCGGTAAGAAAAACGTTTAAATCACGTGTCACTATTAGGTGTTAGTCCCCTTCTCATTCCTTGCAACTGAAAGACCACAATGCGAAGAATTGAATAAGCACCGGTAGATGGGTCTGCCGTCGAAGCGCACCCTCTGAATAAGCCGACCTTCAATTAAATTCCTCTTCCAGAATGCTATCTATACAGCGGTTCTTCTGATGGATATATTCCCAATGGTGAATGTGTTTCTGTCGTCATTTCAAATTGCCCGTGTGCGAGTGATGTGTGCAAGTGGTGGTCAGTCCGGGTGTCCCTTCTAATTGAAGGTGTTCCGGAAGAAAACAGATGAGCACACGACAGAATTGGCCGAATTCCAATGAACAGCCAAAGGAAACGAAAACACGCCGGCGGGGGAGCCAATTTTGAGATTACGGGGCGACAACACGGAAAAGCGGGAAGGCGAGAATTCGGTTAGGGACACGTATGATGCAGGGGTAAACAGAGGACGAAGGGGGTCCCCGGATGGAAGCCCAGTTTCAACAGAAACTCCGGAAACTTCCAATGTCTGTCCAGCTTTGGTTATCATTCCCTGCGGATAGGCTGCAATTCCAAGCATAGTAACCTTCCCGGGCAAAACTCAAAGATAACATTTCATTATCACAGAAACGTGTTAAAATGGGAAAATCACAGTTTGAAGAGGAATTATGCGGCTGAATATCTTACAGGCACTTGTAAATACAATATTACTCGGGGATTCCAATGATGTCGGTCCTGTCGCGAACGATGTCGAAGCCTCCGTCGAGGTAGCAGACGCCGTCCACGTGTCGATCCAGCACCAGGAGACTCACGAACTGAAATCAGCCTTTTCCTTTGGATTGGAAAAAGAGAATGACCTCCTTGGCCGCTTCCACGTCCTTCCCTCCGACGACACAGATCGGGTGCTGGTTCCTCTGGGCTGCCCGCAGTGCCTCTCCTATGCTGAGCAGGGCGGTCGCATTCGGCTGGCAGTTGAATGAACGGACGACGTGGCCTCTGAGGAATCTGGAGGATTGCATTTTGAGAGAAAATTAAGAATAAACCCACTCGTTGCTACTTCTGACGTCCAGAACGACGATGCTCTCATTGGCGACTCTGAAGGCAAACTCCTCGGGCGAAAGTCTCGGGCAGTGCCATTTCCTCAATTCAGAGTGGGGAACCAATCGGAGGGAACAGGGAAGTCTCCGCAGAGGATCCTCCGTATCTGAAGGAAATGGGTTATCAACAAGACGTCTGATCAAACCCTGCTGAACCTCCGAAGAGAGGCATCTCCTGGCGCAGCTGGGTGGCACCCGACTGAAGAACATCTGCGAGTCCTCTATCACCCGATCCATCGACATGTCAGGGAGATCGGAGAAGAGGAGGATGACGTCATTGAAGGTTGAATCCATGATTTGAGGCCGCAGCTGGCGGAGAAGGGCCAGACCGAGGAAGAGAGGGAAGGAGGAGTCGTGGAGGAGGAGCACATCCCACACGTGGAGCAGTTTGTGGATGGGGAGGACGTGGGCGAAGCAGGTGAGAAACCTGGAGATATGAATAAGTGGAGGCAAAGAGACTAACCAAGGGATGGCGAACAATTCTGGGTAAAAGTCCATGGACACGAGAGTCGAATAGAATTTGGCATCGGTGTAGGCCAACAGATGGAAGAAGACGGCCAGGTGCTCTAAAAGAGATCTCACAAAAGCTTCGTCTAAAACGTACCTTGTATAACAGCAGAGTTGTCCTTCAGGAAGAAGTTGTAGAGGTACTTGTTAACAAAAACGGAAAGACAGGACAACGCAGTGGCTAAACAGAGAAATACAGAAGACTCGGGCGATTCGCACGTAGATTGTTGAAATGGAGGATGAGGAAAGGGGTGCTCAGGCTGTCGCAGCCCTGCCAGTACACGTAGTTCTCATGGCTCAACAGCCATGCCTTCAGAAGCCTCCGCAATTTCCAGTGAGCGGCTGGTGACGTCATCAACTCATCGTACTTAAACCTTGTTCAGTGAGAAGAGGGCGGAGTCGTACCTGGTGACAACGGGGAATATCCACGTCCAGCTGACGGTCACTCGAGTGAGGAGCGAGGGTGTCGAGGAGGAAGAAGGGCAAGGAATCGCCCCTGGAGACACCCAGCAGATGGGCCCACACCTCCCCACGGACAAGAGGGGGGATGTCGCGGGTGATGGCATTTCGGAGGAGATCGACATTTGGACAATTGAGGAGGTGGCGGACAAGGAAGGAACGACACAGCTGAAAATGAAGGATAGTTAAACGTAGGCCATCAATTAAATGCTACTATTGACACTTCAACTCCCAGGCTACATCGGCTTGCTGAAAGCCGCAACTTTAATACGGGCCAAATCCACCAATACGCCTGTAATGCGTGGCTTCCACCTGGTAAGTGACGTCCTTTTCCTTCACCAGCAATGCCAAATCGGCCTGAGCGTTGGGCTCCAGTCCATCCAGTTCCACACTTCGGTTGACGACCGAGTCATCCATGGCCGTCAGTTTCTGAAAATTCTAATTGGAAGGGAGGGCTGGTCTCTCACTTTGAGTAGATTTGAAGAAGGAAGGGGAAAGACGTCAAGGGGGGAACAGCAGCGACGGCCGTCGTCGTTTCCAACCAGACGCATGTCCTCCAGAACGGCACTGAAGGATTCAGAAGCCAAAGGAGGGAACTCACGTAGGGAGAGTCATTATGGGGTACTGTACGTGGATGTAGCCATTCTTGATCAGAAGAGCTTCGGTCGAACAGCCACATAACTTCCAGAGGAAAAAGGCCGTGTCCAGAGGGAGACTCTTCAATTTCCAGTCGCCAGTCTCTTCGGACACACGCTCTGATACTCAACATATTAGGAAGGGAAGGAGTGTTACCTGTGACGTCATCCACCGTCTCCCAGTCGTCTGCCTCGACTTCTGTGGAGAGTAAACTAGCTATTTCTGATGCGTCAGGACGCTGAAGACAATTATTGATAAAGTATGGATCCTAACCTGCGAAGAGTAGACGGAGAGACAGCGTCTGATGATGTCAGCCATCTGCTGCGGAGGCTCCTTCGCCGCGGGGAAGGTGTTCCTGACTGCTCGGAATAGGGCATCGTAGATGGAGGCAGTGTCTAAATGGGTTCATATAAAGAGGGAAAAGGGAAGTACCAGCCAGAGAGAGCTCCTCCAGAACGGTCAGGTACTGGCCCAACGACCAAACACTCTCCAAGGTGGTCCCCTGAAACAAAGACCTTATGTTTAAAAGAACAAACAGCTCTTTAGATCTAAAGGCCGTCCGTGACTGACCATGGTCAGCTCCAGGAGGACCACCCCTAGTGCCCAAATGTCAGAAGACAGGGTGGTATGCCATCCGTCGCTGAGCAGCAGTTCCGGTGCCACGTAAAAGTCGTGGTTGAGGCAGTCGAGGAGCAGCCGGCTGTCATCTGTGACGAACCTCAAACGGAAGGGTTAGAAGGGGAGAGGGGGCACACCTGAGGCCGTACTGGGCCAGACGGGGAACTCCGCTGGAGCACATTCTGACGGAGGATGAACGGAGGAAGCCAAGACAAAGGCCTTCATTGTGGAGATAGGCCACAGCTGACACGATCTGGGCGGCCACAGCAGCCACGGGGATAGATCTTAGGAATATATAGGGAAGAGAGAGAGAGAGAGATACAGACATACTGTCCGGAGAGGAGACAGTCGGTTAGAGAACTCTCGTAGTTTTCAGAAACGAGGATGATCGAATTGGCGACTGAAAGGGTAATGAGAGAAGACTGGGGAGGTACCGGAAGTACAGCGGAGGAGGTCGATGTATTGACAGAGGTTGGGGTGACTCAGAGGGAGCAGACGATGGAAGCGACCGATCATCTTCACTGAACTGGAGACTGACGGAAGCCCATTCGCATTCACTGGAGCTACGCTGTCACTCCCCACGAGGACAGTGGCCCCGAAGCCAGACTCCCCCACGCATCGCATCTTAACTAGATCAATCCATGTCACCATCCAGCCCGGCATTTTAGGAGAACCACAAAGAAAAGAACAATGGTGTTTTAACTAGGTTTATTATTCCGTTTACCAAAACAAGAAACAAGTATCGTCAAACAATTCCGCCAGGCGACAGGAAACACGCAACACCAATTTAAGGACAGCCGGGAAGGAAATGACAAGAGGTACCCGGACATTTAGAGCAAGTCCACAATGGACATCGGCATTTCTTCGATCGCAGTGTTGTAGAACTGCTCCAGCTCCTTCAGGACACGGGCGTCGTTCTGGGTGACGAAGTTGATGGCCACTCCCTTCCTACCAAATCGACCAGAACGACCGATACGGTGGATGTAGTTCTCGCGGTTCGAAGGGAGGTCGAAGTTAATGACGAGGGACACCTAAATACAAAAGGTTAGACTACAATCGTTGAATGCGTTAATTTTTCAGTGAAATGGTTGAATTAATTCAAAATGCACGATAGTCCAAGAAAAAACCAACCTGCTGCACATCGATACCACGGGCCAAGAGATCAGTGGTGATAAGAACGCGAGACGATCCCGAGCGGAACTCCCTCATGATGACGTTACGCTCGTTCTGGTCCATGTCTCCGTGGAGGCAGGACACGGTGAACTTCTTCTTCGTCATCTGCTCGGTAAGTTGCTCGACCTGAACACAGACAGTGATTTAGGAATAGTAGGCCACACCAACCTTCCTACGAGTGTTGCAGAAGATGACGGCCTGGGTGACGTTGACGGCATCGTAGAGATCACAGAGGGTGTCGAACTTGTACTCCTGAAGACATATTAGCAATATTGAAATGAGACACTTACATCACGGTCAACGTTGACGTAGAACTGACGAATACCCTCCAAGGTGAGCTCTTCCTTCTTGACAAGAATCCTGATGGGGTCGCGCATGAAACGCTCGGTGACCTCCAGCACCTCGGCGGGCATGGTGGCAGAGAGAAGAACGACCTGGAGAAAAAAGGTAAATGATGGTGAAAACAAAGAGGGTCATTAGCCGACCATTGCTGCGAAACTGTGGTGATGAACCGACTAAAGATAGGACAAATCACATACCTGGACCTCCTGGGGAAGGGTCTTGAAGACCTCGTAGATCTGGTCCTTGAAACCACGGGAGAGCATCTCGTCGGCCTCGTCCAACACGAACATCTTGATGTCGTTGGTCTCTGAAGAGATACAGTTACTTTAAAAAATTATGTTAACTCACGGAAGATTCCCCTGTTGATCATGTCATTGACACGGCCGGGAGTTCCAACGACGACGTGCACTCCCTGGTCGAATGCACGCTGATCGTCCCTGATGCTGGTTCCACCGATGCAAGCGTGGACGGTGATCTTGAGGTAATCTCCGAGGGCGCACATGACCTTTTGGATCTAAAAAACGTAAATTACACCAGAAACTACAAACACACCTGCTGAGCCAATTCACGAGTGGGGGCCATGACGAGGGCCTGAGTGCGAGCCTGGGTATGGTCGATGCGCTGGAGGATGGAGATGGAGAAGGTAGCAGTCTTTCCGGTTCCAGACTGAGCCTGGGCGATGACGTCGCGGCCTGAAAAAGTATATGATTTACACAAACAATTAATACAATGGAAAAATTCCAAATTAATCGAAGCAGTCATAGTAAGAGAGCTAATGTATTATAACTAACCGGTGCAGCAAGGCATGATGGCGCGCTGCTGGATGGCAGACGGCTTCTCGAAACCGAAGGCGTAGATTCCGCGAAGAAGATCGTCCTTCAACTGCATGTCGTCGAAGGTGGGGACGACCTGATCGTAGTTGCCCTGGAAACAATTATTAGCAGCGGAAATCAGATGGTGATGCAAATTGTTGCGAAACAAGAGCTTTAAAAAATTACCTCAATCAGGCCGTCGGAGTCGACAGCGGTGTGGGAACCGTTCACATTCTGATTCCTGAAAATAAACTATTAGAAAAACCGAAAAAGACAGAGGTTGTCCCTTGGCCTAAAATCCTATTCTACCAAAAGTGGTAAACGGAATAAATGGAATAAAACTCACTGTTCGTTCGCATCAGTCATGACAAAATGGACGTTGGCGAAACAAAAGTTTCTCGATTTCTGGGTAAAAACTCAGTGGGCCCTTGCGTAAGGGAGACGAAGTGGTTTGGGATGGAAGGAGCCAATGCGACGAAAGCGAACAGCAGCCTATAACAAAGCGGCGGGTCCCGCACGGAACGCTGGCTAATTGCCAAAACCTCGGAGAACGGGTCATTTTGACGATACAATTACCGACATTCAACATAGAAGGCACCGTTTTTGCCACCAGAATGACCCAGATTGGATGTTTTACGAATATTGATTGACCAAGACTTGGACGAGGACCAGCATTTACTAACAAGGTCAAGTGACGAGATAACCCTGATTATAACAAACACAACCACCTATACAATATTCTCATCCAACATTTAAAAACGATTTATTTAATGGTTCTTGTATACCACAGTGTTTGCCAACTACACAAGCTTGCACAAACATTTTGAGCACAATCACACATGTACATCCAGCCCAATATCTTGCGAAATGCACTCTCTATCATTGTTTGTACAACCTCCCACGGAACTGCGATATGATTATTTCGACATAAAACGTGTTGTGTTTTCGAATACAACGTGTTATACAGTATTGTGAAATTACTGCGAAAAAGCCGATTTTTACAAAAATACTTATGACAGTTCACATAAGATGAGACATTTTTAAACAACCTGATACTTACGAATGACAATAATCACTCCGCAGTCGCCCATATCAGCCCAGTAATCTATTCTCAGATGGCCAATCTAGGCCTGACGAAGGCGCAGCCCTTAACGCTAGCATATCTCCACAACAGATTTTAAGGTTTTATACAATGGTGCTTACTGTCGAAACACTGTGTTGTCCGACTTTATCCAACAGCATTTGAATATCTGGAATATTCGTTTCTCTCTCTCTCTATCTCACTCTCTTTCCCTGGCAACATTTTCATCTACAATTACAGGTAGTTTTCCATGGCGGAGGGGGTTCCAGTTCTCGTGAAAGCCCGCCATAACTTCAGCGGGAGGAACAACGATGAGGTCTCCGAATTAATAAACTATAACCAATCCAATTAAGCTTTCCTTTGGTAAGAATGAGATCATCACTCTCACTCAGCAGCTGGACGGCGGCTGGTGGGAAGGGACGCTGAATGGGACTACCGGCTGGTTCCCATCCAACTACGTTGATATTGTAGAACAGCCGACGGAGACCAATGGACATGAAGGAACGACTGATTCAGGTGGGGAGAGGGAGGGCTGGAAACAAATGATGACAGGAGGAGCACTGGCGGAACGACAGGCCTTCAGGGCAGCAGTTGTAAGGGAGTTCATGACGTCGGAGAGCCTTTACGTGAGCAACCTCAACGACACAGTCGATGGATATCTAATGCCTGTTAGAGAAGGGTCAGTAGAAAGAGAGAGAGAGAGAGAGAGAGAGAGAGAGAGAGAGAGAGAGAGAGAGAGAGAGAGAGAGAGAGGGAGAGAGAGAGAGAGAGAGAGAGAGAGAGAGAGAGAGAGAGAGAGAGAGAGAGAGAGGGAGGGAGAGAGAGAGGGAGAGGGAGAGAGAGAGAGAGAGAGAGAGAGAGAGAGAGAGAGAGAGAGAGAGAGAGAGAGAGAGAGAGAGAGAGGGAGAGGGAGAGAGAGAGAGAGAGAGAGAGAGAGAGAGAGAGAGAGAGAGAGAGAGGGAGAGAGAGAGAGAGAGAGAGAGAGAGAGAGAGAGGGAGAGAGAGAGAGGGAGAGGGAGAGAGAGAGGGAGAGAGGGAGAGAGGGAGAGAGAGAGAGAGAGAGAGAGAGAAATCATTTCAGCCTCGTAGCGGAGGATTGGCAGACGCTGTCTTTCAACTTCTCCTCGATCGCTGATTTTCACGTATTGTTGTATAAAGAACTTGAGACAACCCTTAGGTAATTTTAAAATCTCCTCTGAACAAGAAAAGCTCAGTTTGGAATTCCGGGAACGAAAGGTCGGCGGAATCCTCTTAAGCCACGCTGCTGAACTTCGGACTCTCCTCACCAATTACTGCTGGAACCATCCTCGTGCCATTGAAGTCGTCAATGAGAAGAAGTACGGAAGTTATGAGAAAAGAAAACAGATAGGTTTTAGTGATTTTCTGAAGGAGCAGATGGTTTCCCTTGGAAAGACGATGGTTGATTTCGTGGCGAGACTCAGCGAACCCTTCCGTCATTTGGACAGATACCCGCCTTTTCTGCAGGAATGTGAGAGGTCAATGGACGTAAGAGGCATGGTCTACCTCTTATAAACAAACGCTTCAGGAGGACCACAGCGACCGAGGGAATGTGCAGAGGGCGTGTGTTGTCTTCAAAGAACTCAAGGTAAAGCCCGCACTACCGTAATCAGAAACTTTTTCAGGTGGCTTGTGAAGCTACGAGGAAACAGAAAGAGGCTCACATGGAGTTATTCCATGCCGCTCCGATTGAGGAATGGGCTCCTTTTCAAGGAAGGGGAAAGATTTTGTACGTGGGGATAGTACAAGTCAAACAGGACGATCAGGAGAGGGAGAGGTAAGGACAGTTTCTCTCTCTCTCTCTCTCTCTCTCTCTCTCTCTCTCTCTCTCTCTCGCTCTCGCTCTCGCTCTCGCTCTCTGTCTCTCTCCCTGACAAGAAAAAGTTGCAGATGCGTGGCAGTTTTCACAAAAATGATCTTGGTAATGGAGATAGCCGGCAGCAATCAGTACACGTTGGAGTCTAGAATCAATTCCGAAGGGTTGTTCGTACGCCGCCAAGAAGGCGGATTCAACCTCTCCTCTCCTGGTAAACCTGGAGTTATGCTAAACTACAGAGACGTTTCAGAAACCAATCTCTTCTTGAGTGCATCTGATGCAGAAGAGTGGTCCAAGGCCTTTTCTCAGATGGAATCCGTCAGAATTGAGACGACGTCTGTGGTGACTGGCCGACCGCCGACTCCTCAACAAACGAGGCCTCCTGTGGTTGTGATGAGGAGGGACATGACTCCGGTAAGGGAATCCTCCTATACGTCTAAAGGGGAAAATCATACATACACTCGGATTTGTTCCAGTCTCAGAACCGGCCCTGGTTTGACTCACCCTTGCATCCCAGCAGCTTCTTCGAGATTATCTGTAGCGCCATATTACGGTTTAATTTACTTTTTCGGAAGGACAATCATTTGCAATAATTAACCCCATTTCAAAGAAGTGACACTCTAGAATTTGGCTGGTTACGTTAGATCTCAAGGAAAAAGAATTTTAGGCAATAACTATTCAAAAATCTAACATTCTACGCGTTTTCACAAATTTGAACAGTAAAATGAAGAAACTTTACAAATGTCTACTTTCAGACAGCAACCACAGCGCCTTCGAACTCAGAACAATACACTCCAATCGTCCGAAACAAGGAGAAAAAGATTGAGTAAGTTCCATTCATCAGTTTAAAGTTCACAGTCAGCTATAGATTATCAAAAACATTTTATGGGCCAATAAACCTCCTATGTGGTAATTGTATGACGTCCTTTAGTTAACATCCGTGCTTGAAGCGACGTTTGGATAAACATCATAGTCGCAATTTGTGAAGGAGCTCACTTTTGAATCTGTTATTAAACAGTACGCTTACAAAAACCTGTAATCAAAAACTATTTGCAGGGTTGTGGGTGATCTGAAGCTAAACCACGACTTGGGCCTCTTTCAACCAGAAGCCACGGACGAGCCCGATTCCCCTTCTGCCGGGGGAATCCAAAGACAGAAGAGTTTTTCTCTGAAACCCACTCCTCTCCAGCGCTGTAACAGCCTCGTGGATGGAAGGAAAAGTGTTAAAATGAGGAAAGAAAGTGATAAGAACAAAACAATTGCGCCACCAAATCTTTTGTAGTGCCAATCGTGGATCCAGACGATCCGATTCTTCTGCGCATCGTCGAGGGTTACTGTGGATTGTCATCTGGAAAGAACAGCACCGGTCCCATCTGGCAGCAGCCACAGCTCATTGTGGCTGACAATGAGAAGATCCTCATTGAGGAGGTTGTGGGAGACGAAGTCATTCTACAGGAAAAGTAAGGTTCAAAGACGCCTCAACAGATAAAACTATGGTTTAGAAGTCTTGTGGATACTGTATATTCGCTGAAAGACCAATTGGCAGCTCTCCAGCAGGAGGTGGCTCATTTGCACAAGTGCCTCGACAGAGAACAGCGGTCCCGTCGACGTCTGGAGGATTCTCTCAAGAGACTCAGTGACCAGCCGACCTCTCCCAGGTCACAGAGCCCCAGGGACTAGTGTATAAAGAGAGGAATAATACATGAAACAGGTTCCCATTGTGCCAAATATTGTACTTCTAATAAATTATTTATTCGCAATTTGTCAATTTTTCATTCACTGGGGGATCTCGGAAAACAGGATTTTCGTACAGCAAAAAAACAGATTAAGAAATTGAGATGATACATTAAATAAAATTGTAATCCTCCGGCCTTCGGAAGGGTTTGTCAGAAATTACCTTTTTTCGCAAAGAAAAAATTTTGGGACATTGCCAATAATTCCAGTACATGAAACGGTTGTTTCAGATTGGTTTTCAATAAGGCAAACACCTTTCCGAAGGAGCGAGAGAGCGAGAGCGATTGAGAGAGAGAGAGAGAGAGAGAGAGAGAGAGCGCGAGAGAGAGCGAGAGAGAGGTAGAGAGTAGCTTTCCTCCCTCGATTCTTTCCTTCGTTTTCCTCGCCTGCCTCTTGTTGTCTCGAATCAACAATCAAATATGCTAACAGGTTCTTTATCCGATAAACAAGGCTAGACTCTGATATTCTGCAACCATAAAATGTTAGTGGAATATAAATCGATGTTTATTTGGAAGATTCATAATTGCAAGTATGAAAACATAAATAAAACATAAGTAACAGTCTATTTCACTGTTCTGTACGGTCTCTTTCCAACGTAATGAAGTCTAAACTCAAATAATGAATGTTGAGACAGAGACTCAGAAACACCTCGATTGGAATTTCCTTGGCTGCATTCTGGAGGTTGTTTTCCCTGCGGCAGTGTCCATTTCAGCCGCCCAGGTCCGATTGGGGCACTCGTGCTGTCTGTGAAGAGTGGTGAGCAAGCAGACATTAGCATGTAATCTGGCATCTAATATTGTTTTTGAGACAACGCCAAGGATCGATTCAGCGCAGTCCGGCTGCTCCTGCCGCCGTAAATAGAGGGCCGTCGATACGGGATCGAAGCGGCCGCCGCCGGGCCCAAAAGCACTTCTAATCCGGCGACTCACCACGCCTGCGCGCGCTTTTCTGTTGCCGCACAGTCTCCTTCGCGGCGGGACCCAACACCGGCGGACATAGGCCTAATTATCCTTTTAAGCCACGCTCAGAAAAATGTAAACATACTTGAATCATTTGTGTTTTAAAAATATCATACAACATTTGATTCTAATTGAAGCCTATGAAATCTACTTTCCTTTCTTTAGCTCTTGATATTTCCTATAAGCATTTTGCACCTGGTCTCCAATATATTCTTGCCGACAGATGTAAAATAAGCGGCAATAGAAAAATCTGTGGAAGCAATGGTAGTATGTACAAGATTTCTCGCATTTTAACATATTTTCAGGATTGCTTCTTCTCCACCAAGTTATTATTCAAGCTGCTAACTCTACACACGATGTTGTTCTTCCGAACACACTGTATTTACCAAAGTTTCTCTGTTCTCTCATCCTTTTAAATCTATTTTCTTTAACAAACTTTAAGAAATTTAAATTCTTTGCGAAATTGGCTGGCATTTGGTTTTCAATTTGCAAATACTTTTCAGAAAATACAAAGGAAAACTTTTCCAATAGGAATAATTCGTTTTTTTTGTAAGCACACTATCACTTTTTATAATGTTTGTACGTACACTACCAGTTATTTAATTTATGCTTACTCGATACAGTCATATCCAAGTGCATTCATCCCTTTCACGCTGCTTTCATACTGAAAACTACGTTTTGATACTTTATAGTCGCTGCCATTGACCGAATGAACACGTACATTTAAGGCGACCCTGCAAATTGTTTCTATGGTTGGCCCTAGAAGGGCTCAAAACGCCCGTCTACTTAAAAACGCGCCGAAAAGTCATTCTGGGCAACAGAAAGAACTTTTGATCGTCAGAAATCTGGAAAATTTCAATTTCCGGTTGCTAGACTGAATTCTGGTATTCCTTTTGAGAGTCAATTAATCCCGCCTTCCGACCGGCCGACCCCTTGCCCTCCCGCCGTTTCCCCCGGGTTTCGTAGAGAGTTATGAATTGTGCAATATCCGTGTGAGACGCGCCCTAATCGACAATCGATGCAGGTTTCGCCTTCTCCTTTCGACGGTGCTTGAGAAGCGATTGGGTTCCCACGACACACGCACGGACCACCCACACTGAATTATAGGAAGAGCCCCGCATTCACTACCACCGTTCTCTTTGAGAAGATTCCTTCTTCTTCTATCGTTGCCTACCCACGAGATTCACTTTGTTTCCCTTTTTTATCCATTCTTTTTCTCTTAGTATGAAACTTTGCGTAATATGCAATCAACGCGAAGTTGATTCAAGAGTTTCCAGTTTTGTGTCAAATACGCAGATCCCCTCCCCTTAGAAATGTGTTCTTCCAACACAACGCAACCAAAACTTTCAAAGCAGTATTTTGCATATATTTGACAAAACTAAATCAGTTGTCTGGTAGAACAGAACGGCCACCTTTTGAAGAAGCATCTGCAACCCCGAAAGAGGAAGGAGCGGGTGTCGCGCAGTCTCGGATTCCCCAATTCTCCCGAGGCCATTTCTGCAATTCCGTCTTTGCCAAAACAAACGACGTTCGCTGGTTCGTCGACCGTCCGCCCCTGACTTCTCCCTGATTGTTCCTCGCCGGCCCTTTCAGCTGAAACCGCCCGCCAGAGCTCTAATCCCCCTAATTCCCGGAAATCGGCTGCAAAAGCGGCCTCAAGAGGCTCATAAGACGAATTTTTAATTCATTTAGTTCTCAATCGATATCTTTTGAATTTCTCTTGTTCTGCAGCCAAATGGGTTCATCTACTTTCATTCAACATTACCTTTTCCTTCCGCTTCTCATTGGAAAAGGTCACTTACAAGTGTGGCGTTCTCTAATCCAAATCCCTTTCTTAAACCAATTAGCCTGTCTTTCAACGCTTCTGCACCATTTCGTGGTGAGACCATTAGGAGTGTTTTCCCTCTTTTTGCCATCTGATCCTATCTCCAACTGCCGGATATTCCGGATATTTCCCAACGTAATCTTGTCGTCTCGGATATTTCCCAACGTAATCTGTCCCCGTCGGCCTTAATTCTCGTTTCCTCGCCAACCGCCGAAGCGTCTCCGATTCTATTATGCTAATCAGCGGGGGAATATCGGTGCGCCTGCTGATTATGCCCCGGAAGCGTAGTAAGTGCAGAGCAAGGAGTAGTGGTCGCGTTAGGGCGCATTTACCGCTCGGTCGCCTGTTCCCGGATACTTTCCACGTAATTGCATTTGTTTGGGAGAAAAGGGCATTCGCAGACACCAGGAAATCCGTGCGTCAGAGGCTGTGATTTCCCATGTTTTCGGGGTTCAAAACTAAATTTCGACGGATTCCGCGCAGTATCCAACACGGGGCTTCCATTGATCGCCCCCGCCCACCTCGCATCCCTCCCTGCCGAAAACCACCGCCGCCTTCGCCCCGCCCATCGCCCTTTAAGAATCTCAGGACATTCACTTTTATATACTTCCTCTTTTATCTTTGAACACGCGCGTCAGAAGACATTCTGCTATCGAGTGATTGCGTTAGACAATCCAGTTTGATCATCCATTAAATGTGTCTGGGGTTTTGGTCCTACCGCGATAACCCTCGCGCGAAACAGCAGCCCTCCGAATGAGAATGCAAAGGATATATTTCAAGAGAGCCTAGTCAAGCAAAATAATTCCTCTTTCTTTTTTAAAGGGTGGAGGTTTTGCCAAGATCGGGGTAAGGTTAGTTCCAAGCAAAAAGATTGTCTGACTTTTCTGTTACCTGTGTCAAATGAATGGATTTCATTTATTTCTGTTTTGTAATATTGAACTTTACGACCTGCCCGGCAGATGGAGCCAGTTGGAATTGAATTCCAGTAGTTCCTTTCAGTTGGCATTGATGAACCAAAGTTCTTCCCTCCAAACGTTGCGTCCCTCGATTCCCGGCCTCTCTCGGCGAGTGTCTGTGAATTGATCTCATAAATAATTTGCGCACTTTGACTCTCGCGAAAGCTCTTGAATTTTTCACTCACACGTCCCCTTCTCGCTAATTTGCTGCGGCCAAGTGCCGTCGTCCTCGCGAATCCCAGGCCTCGCTCCGACTTTCGATTGAACTCTCTGGGAGGGGAAACTAATCTGCGCTCATTATTCATTTTACTCGGAACTCTGGGGATCACATTGGAATTAAACGACATTCTTCCCCTTCTGTCTCACTATTGGTCTTAATTGATCGTTTAATTCTTCCCATATTCTCGGAATTCCCAGTTTCTATGTCTAAAAGACTACAAACAATCTCTTTTGAGGCAGCAACCAAATACAAATCGCCGTAATGTTTGGCAGATGAAAGACCGCTAATTCCAAGAACATTTGATGTTTGATTTTTTTTCGAATGAATATTTTGAAAACTTTCTAGTTCATATTTTCATAAGTCACAATGTTCTGATCAGATCAATTGTCTCATCAATCTAGAATCACACGCGTCATTACGTGCCAGTAACATTACAAAAGTTGGCGGCTTTTCGTATGTCTCTGTTAGACTACGTCTCTCTCTCTCTCTCTCTCTCTCTCTCTCTCTCTCTCTCTCTCTCTCTCTCTCATTTCCTCCTCTTCCTCCCTCTCCATCAGAGAAATGTTTCCTCAAGGGGGTTCTTCTCTTGCTTGTTTGTCTCAATTAGCATATCCCGTGTAATTTGTGTCCGTCGGCTGGCAACACTTGTGTTCTGCCAGCCGTATCGACTTGCCAAACACAATTACCTCGAATTTGGCGCTGTTGTCTCTTAATATGCTTGCTGACAGCCGCTGCTGCCACCTGGCTGCCAACAAGAGTTCGTCCCAGGGACAGCCGGCTGCTCGTTTTCGCACTTCCGGGATTCCTTTCGGCACAATCCCAGTGCTGTGCCTTCATGCCGCCTTCACATGCTGGTTTTCACTTTTATGTAGGTGGTACTATGAGAGTGTCATTTTGACCTAGATTTACATCTTCGTTTGATGTTCCAAATATAGATGAAAGTCTCCTCTCCACATTGAATACTGCCTTTGATTTCCTCTGAATTCTTTAGTCCTCCTTTCCTTTTGTTTAATCCGTGTTCAGGGGTGAATGTTGTGTTGATCCGAGCGACGGATGAGGCATGGACGACCCCTCGATGCCCGATCTGTCGCACCTGTCGCTGGAGGAGCGCGAGATCATAGAGAATGTGCTCAAGCGACAACGCGACGAGGAGGCCAAGGAGACTCAGATTTCCCAGTTAGTTTGGCTTTTAATCACACGGAGGTCCCTCTGACTGCCGTTTTTGTTTGACAATTGGGGAAGAGGAAACCCGATGCGAAGGGAGGTTTCAGAGTGACGAAAGGGGATGGGAAAGTGATGGCAACGGGGGCGGCAGGGGAGCCGATGTTTAGAGGCGGAGGTTCAACTGACGGGCTCAGCCCGACAGTGAGAATCGCAAAGTTCCATTGGGAGGAAACTCCTTAAAATATAACAATTTTAAAAAATCCCTCGGAATATTTCAAATAGCATATCTGCAAAGTGTCAGTTGTTTTATCGAAAGACCTCCATCACTGATTCCTTCCTCTGAAGTTTTAGTTTCCACTTTTACACTTCCAAAATCCTTTAAAGGATTGCATTTGTTTTGAAAGGCTTTGACCCGAATGTTGTTGTCCTCTGCGCCTTTATCAAAGAGGCTTTGTTGGGACCTGAGGCTGTTTTCAGCGCTGGTTTACCAACATCGTTCATAGGGAAAAATTTGCCGATGCAGATTCTTAAAAGAAATGTGTATATAAAATTACAGGAAGGCAGATCAGGAGTTGGATCAAATCGACCGCCAGATCAATGACCGGAAAGAGTCTGCCAGGCGGCTGGTTGGAACGCAGGATGACGCCATCTGTCAGATCTGCCAGAAGACAAAGTTTGCCGACGGAATTGGTTCGTATTCCTTAGAATTCAGGAAATACTTAAAAGAGAGCATAATTGCAACTTCAGGTCACAAATGTTTCTACTGTCAGCTGAGAAGTTGTGCCCGTTGCGGAGGTCGATCACAGAGCAAAAACAAGGTACAGTAACCCAACTCTGAGAGAGAAACTGTGCTTTCAGGCAATCTGGGCTTGTTCCTTATGTCAGAAGAGACAGCAGATTCTAGCGAAGACGGGTAAATGGTTCCAGCAGGAGGTCCCTCCGAAACCCAGTAGTCCAGGAGACACCCAGTGAGTACCGTAATCTGAAATTGGTGAATATTTTTCAGATTGCCATCTCCTTCGGATTTCCAGACGCCTCAGCCACCGCAGATCATTTGTCCTCTACCGAACGACATTCCACAGAAGACAGCCAATGGACCACAGGTACTTCATTCACAATGCAAACTATGGCTGTACTAAGGTTGTTCTATAGGTTTGCTGACTAAGGATCTAAAGTGAAACGTTTGTGAGACAATTATTTAAAAATAATTATGCTAGCGTTAGAATTCATTTTTTTAAACCGATCCGTTTGCTAATATTGTGAAACAGAAAGAGTTGAATGTTTCTGAATGAGCCCACCGTAGTCATATTATTCTCCGACGACAGGCGGTCGTTGTGACTGCGAAAAGACATTGAGAGTGGTCGTTTCCGAAGAGAAATGGCCGTCGATTCGACACGAAACGAAGCAATCACACCTGGCCAGAAGGGGAAGAGAACAGGGCAAAAAGAGTCTTCAGGCACCTCAACCCATGGCACAGGGACCTCCTACCACAGCCCATCATCAGCCACAGCCACACGTTCTACATGGACCACAGCCACAGCCACATGTACATCAGCAAAGGACGACTGCACCCGTTGCTGTGACCAATGGACCTACGCCTAGGAGACAGAGCACTCTGCAGAGACAACCGACGATGGAGGAACAGAGACAACAGGTGGGCAGAGGAATAAGACTTAATTAGACAGGGAGATTGTGGATTTAAGGATTCAAGTAATCTCTCGTTTTCAGCAACAACAACCCCAGCATCCACAGCCGAACGGAAGGGACAAGAGGATGGAGAACGCACGGACGGAGTCAAGGCTGAAGACACACGAAGTGGAGCGGAAGGAGGACATCAGAAGTCGGTCTAGGCAAGAGGACAACAGGTGACAATGAGGGAAGAGATAGTTTAAGCTGGGTTTAGGCCACTCTTCTCTGTGAACAGCACCGAAGACAACGGCTATCAACAACCACAACCTGTTGCGAGAGAAAGAGTAGACAGGTATGTTCCTTTGTATATTCAGTGGATTGCCTGATCAGATGTGGTTGGAACGTTTATCAGCGATTTGTAGTACATTCAAATAATCTTCCCAATTCTCACGTCCACTATTTTTCTTGGCTTTGTTCTTGCCTCAAGTTTAAAGTTTTTGGTAAATCTGAAGTTTTTTGTGATACGTTAGAAGTAAAGGTTATTAAAGGTTACGGCTCTTTTTATTTTTTTGCAATTGTCTCAATCTTAATGAAATATAGAATAATCACACCAAAATCAAACTGAAAGGTCATTCCGGGTTTTTGTGGAGTCTCGGTGCATACTTCTACAGTTTGATGTCGCCGATCCAAAAACGGAAAATGCTTTGATTTGAAAAGAAACTTCACAACTCCCTGAAAATGCCCTTATACTTTTAAAATGCGAATCATTTCCATTTTTCAGTGCCCGTTCCTCCTCTCGGACCCCTGCGCCGGCTGCTGTCCCTCCTGCCGCCGTTCCGCCCACTCCGCCCGTCTCCTCTCGTCCAACCGAGTTCCGTCGGACGCGGTCGATCAGGGAGGAGGACGGCCGACGGGGCTCCATCGGCGTCCGTCTGGACAACTCCACTTCGACGAAGAAGAAGGAAAAACGGCTGCACAGGTGCTGTCGCAGTCCATTTAGGCCGTTTGATGGAATGCTAATTAGCGCATCGACCGCCCTCTGCCGGGCCCGGCTACAAATTAGCCAGAGGACCGGCCATCAGCCACTTCCCCTAAACGACCGCTGCCACTGACATCACTCCTCTCGGCGTTAATCTAATTCCCCCGTTTTCTCAGATAAATCTGCACCTGGCCGAGGGAAATGCCAAGGGCCGTCAGCCCATCCGCGCCGCGTTGCCTTCCTCTTTCAGACAAATCGCTTTCTCTTTCAAACGAACCTACAACTTTACATAGAACACTTCCATTGCGTTTTATAGTTTCCACATAATAAGGAACACACACTTTATTGATTCCAAGATAACTAATATCAATTATTAAACTTTTTGATCAATCCATTTTTCACATACTAAATTGAGTGAAAAGTTGTGCTTGGAATTCATTTCATTTTACGATTACGTCTCATTTGAGGTTGTTTTGCAGCGCATCCTCCTTCTTTGCTGGGAAATTATAGTCTCATTCAGTTTTTGTCTCAAGCAAAGCTACTTTTTTCAGACAACTGCGGTCGATGTCCTCTTCAGACGACGAGGTTCCCTCCACATCCGAAGGTTTTGCGGGAGACGAAGCGAGACAGCGGCTACCCAACGAGTGCACCTCCGAAAGAGGTCTGGCAGAAAAGGGAGGCTATTGGGATTCTTCAGATCTCTTGCGGTACATCTACAGTGGGGATAAGATCAGAAACGGAGGCAGAAAGTCTGGAATGTCTCGTCCTTTCTTCGGTTCGGTGGAGCCTGGCGGAGGGCGCCCGGCCGCCACTTCCCCCGTGGTTCCACCGGCTGTCATTCCCGGAGAGCACTTGGCAGCCAAAATCAGAACATACCTTTCGGTAGAAAAAGGCAGATGACCTTTCTATCTTAGATTTAGCACCCAGTCACATGGCAACCATCGGCAGACCAAAGACGACTCATCGGCCATATGGTTCTCTCGAGGACAGATGGATCCGCCAATGGAGACCTTGGACTGAAGGTAGCCAGAGATCATTTGAAAAGAAAAAAACGTGCTCAGGTTGTGGGAGGGCGAAGGTCAGACACTGGGAGGCTCGGGGCTTTCATTACTAGGGTTAAAGCAGGAAGTGTCGCGGATACGGTAGGGCGGCTTAGACCAGGTACTGGAGAAATGTTTACCAACGAATGATTCCTTTCAGGAGATGAAGTGCTCGAATGGAATGGAACACCCCTGCAAAACGCCACGTTTGACCAAGTCTACGAGGTGATCTCCGCCAGCAAACACGAGACCCAGATCGATCTGATAGTATGTCGCTCCGCCTGGTAATCGATAACTTTTTCCAATCAATGATGGCTTCAGGATGCCCGGGGGAGACGATTTCCTTCAGATGCAGTCGCCCGTGGCGCCTATTCAACCCCACATCCGGCACTTGCCCAATCCCCAGTTTGTAAGGGGTAAGTCAGATTGTCTGCTTTGTCTCCCCTTGACTGAGACCTTTTGTATTTCAGAATTCGATCCCGATCTGTACGGTGCCTCCGGGTCCTCCCCCCTGCCCCACTCACAGTCTGCCTATCTGGCCAGTCCTCGGATGTCTTACTACCAACAGGAGACTGAGACCTATGGAGGAAGGGGAACGATCTTCGGAAGGATAGAACTATCCCTCCACTATTCCCACCACGACAGGCAACTGGCTGTCATGGTCGAACGGGCCTTCGATCTGGCGCCAAGACCTGACGGAATGCCGAGGAATCCCTACGTTAAGATATTTCTGTTGCCAGACAGGAGGTAAGAATACCAAGTGACATTTACAAAGTGGCAGTGAGTACTCGAGGAGACAGACTCCGGTGCTGGCGGAGACAGTGGCTCCCGTCTGGAATGAGAGGTTCTACTACAACCAGATAAGCGAGCCAGCGCTCTTCGAAAGGGCCTTGGAGGTAAGAGATCAATATCCTTCTTTTACGAATATGATTGTCTTTTAGTAAATATTTTTCTAATAGTACTCTTAAAATATACAGAATGTTGTTTAGGTGACTGTGTGGGACTATGACAAACTGGATTCCAACTCGTTTCTGGGAGAGGTCTTGGTCGATTTTTCGGCTGTGCCACTTGACGGAGCCCCAATGATTTTCACGCTAGTCGACATGGATGAGGAAAACCCACTCCGAACGGTAGTTCCTCCAATCGAAGTGTCATAATTCGGTTTTCAGCGGCTGAGACAACGGAAACTCTCCCAGTACAGTTCGATTCCTTCGCGGGCTCGTGACGACCCTCCTAGACCACACAGTGAAATGGCATACCATGGCTACCGGAGACCGCCCGTACCTCGGCATTCAACAGCCGCTGCTTATGATGGATATGACGCTCCGATGAGACGGTCGAGGACTTACGACCGATACGGAGGAGGGATGCTGGCCCCCACCCCTCCGACGGTGGAGGAGGACTGGACCGCCAATCAACACTCGGGATACCTCTCTGATCATGCACATTCTCAGCCAAGTAGATACAGACATAGGAGACCACGGAGTGCGACCGCAATGAGACACAGTGGGCGGCAATTGAAGTTTATTCTAAAATGAGAGTTTCAGTGACAGCAGCGGAGATGGGAGCTTCTAGGATGTACTCCAGAGTGCCCGTGGACGACTGGGAGGATTCGGCGGCTACACCTGAGTCAGCCAGGGTGGGACATCTGAGGGACCCTCGGTCGCCGAATGGACGAGTTTTGATGGAAACAATGCAGGAACAACAAGGTTACGGTAGCGATGGCAGTGAAACTCTCAGTATCCACTCTCAGCATTCGATACCTGTCAGGTAGGAGGAAAGACTTCTTTTTAAGATAAATGTGTAGAACAATTAACCGACGTCCGCAGCCGGCCCCAGTCTTGGCCGAGCCTTCGTCAACCGAGGCTGATGATTACTTGCCAGAAGACACTGTTCCCTCGAAAGCAGGCCAGAATATGAAGGAGCGAAAGAAGAGTCTGATGACTCGCTTCATCCCTGGAAGGTATTCCTCACTCCGTTTGAAGGCTAAAAAGTGTTCAGAGCGGGAGAAGCGGCTGCTAAAAGAACGGGGTTTGCTCGATCGGAGGAGGTAGGCATTCCGGAGAATTTATCGGCAGACCGTCTTCCTGCAATGTTGAAACAAACCAGCAAAGAATCCACAGATTCTGGCGACAAGTGAGTTTTCATTTCTTTCCTCAAAAGTCAGAAATGTCGATGTTATGGTGGCAGTTTGTCCTTTCTTCTTCCTAATCAGACCAGGTTCCAGCTGGATGCCGGTGCTGCCGGACGGCCCACTGGGCGTGTTCGTCGATAACCTCGGCCCGGGGCAGGTCGTCGGTCGACAGGTGCTAGCGTCGCCCGTCTTCGGCGAACTGCAGGTGGCCCTTATGGGTGGTCGTGGGGGCATCGAAGTCGAAGTCATCAAAGCTCACAACCTCGTTCTAAAGCCAGGAGCCAAAGTTATTCCCGGTGAGTCCTTAATGGTCTTAGATAGGAGTTGGTCTTTCAGCTCCTTACGTGAAGGCGTACCTGATGGAGGGAAAGACGTGTGTTGCAAAGGCTAAAACAGCACCTGTCAGGGGAAACACCACCTCTCCCGTAATCAGACAACGTCTTCAGTTTAACGAAAACCCACGACACAAAATGCTTCAAGTAAGACATAAAGAAAAAGAGAGAAAGGGTACTTTCAGCTGACTATTCTCGGCGACTGCGGTCGAATGGAGCGTAAAGTGTTCATGGGAATCGCCCAGATTCGTCTAGATGACGTAGAGCTGGGAGCCCAGCCAGTGACCGGTGTTTACAAGCTATTCCACAGTAGTTCGCTCGCGGGAGCAGCCCCTGTCAGGAAGGATTCGGACACTTCCTTGACGGGCGGAGCCTCCTGCTGACCTGTTCCTTTCATATCCTAGCCCCCTGTTCTGTCCTTTTTCTCATTGTCGAGCCCGCGGCCTTGTTGTCTTCGTCTGCTACGGGTCCCCTGCTAATATATTATAATCAAATGCTTATCCGCCACTCCATCCTAATCTTCCGCTCAATCGCTTCCCCTGTGTTCAGCTCTACGAGATGGGTTACAAAGTTCTATTCAAATGGCGGTTGTTGTCGCTTTGCTTGAAGTCGCTAATAAATTTTTATTATCTTTGAATCCAATGTTAGCTTTTGAAAGTATAGTCAAAATGGAGATGAATATATGTCAATATCGTATGTGACTAACCGTTTAACCTAAGCATGATAGAAACATTAATTTTTCTTCATGAATTGAGATACACTGGTCAAAGTGTTATATTTATCATGAAGTCGGTTAAGACGGAGTCTGTACCAATCCTGCGAGATGGGAAAAATGGACAAGAGGGCGAAATCAGAGTATCTGCATTTCTTTAAAGCATGCTGGTATTGGCTGTTCGGCCGAAACTGACAGCTGTAATAGCCGCTGAAATAGCAATCTTAAGTATGGGTACGTGGCAGTCTGAGAAAACTGGCCAACAAAACTGAAACTGATCGCAAATCTATGTCATTTATTCTGGTTAAATTAAGTCAACTGCTTAAATACCTCTAAATTCTTGATATGTGGTGTATACCGAATTATGTAAGTATCCACCACGGTTCACCTGAAAACGCCACATTCCGACTGCGGATAATTCTTTTATTCTTGAAATTTTCAAATTTCCTATCAACTGGCAAAACTCGGGCTCGGGCCGGGCCGAAGTTTTCGAAAAGGAGCTGTTTAAAAAATTCTAAAATTTCCGTTTCACGGTGTGTCCAAACTAGCAGTAGCAAAAATTCTGGGCAAAGTTCCAAAATTTTATTGGTCTCGACGCGAAACGTTCCAACATTCAGCTGTTGACTTAAAAATGGATATGGGCCCGACCCAATTGACAGTGTCAACAGCTGAATATTGGAACGATTCGCGTCGAGACCAATAAAATTTTGGAACTTTGCCCAGAACGCTGGGGAGTGCTTTCCTACTGCGCAAAACCAATGGGTGGGACACACCGTGCGTTTATATCCATTTATCTGGAATTAAAAAATTCAGCGGATTATTTTTTTAAATCATTCCATCACTGGAAAACAATAAAACCATCGTATTGACGTATTTTTCACTGGATTACCGAACAATTTGGTGAGTATTTAAAAAAACTTCCTTGGTCCACAAGGATGATTCAGGGGTAAGTTAGAAAAATAAAGCGCCCAATGCCTCAAAGCATATGGGCACAAGCGTGGGGCGAAGTACCATAAAACGCAATGCGACCACGATGTGAATCATGAGGACACCCAACCTGATTCAACACGCACCGCGGCTAGCGACCGAGCAAACGCGAAGCATAGCAGCGTAAAGACTACTTAGCCCAACGCGCACCCAGAACAAAAGATACACAAGAGCCCCAACACCGGATATTTTGGGTGTTGGGCAGGAAAACAAAGATTTCTATCGAAATTGAAGACGTGCAGCGGTGTCTCGGCAGTCGTCCTTCTATACGGCATTCCCATAGTCTCTGGCTGCTCCATCGGGTGAGAAATTAAGACGACAGCTTGCGCAACAGACATCTGAAGCAAATAAGACATTAAAAATTTAAAAAATAACTGTTAATTCGTCTACGCAATAACGCCCATGGTTAACAAGATTTCCAAATACCCGAAGGAAAACGCTTTCTGCTTTTCTGACATATTCCCGCATTCTGCGGATTCTAACAAGGCTGATATTTGTCTATTTTCCTGGGAGGGAGGTTTAAAGTAAGGGCCCATTATGTGGTTAAGAGACCTTTCTGAGAGATTGTAGCATAACGCAAAAAGGGGGTGACATAGGAAAATTTTTCATCTCCGATCCGGCTCAAACTTTATTGCGCGCAGCGCTGCGCGGTGGTTTGATTCCTCCCTATCCGCTGCCTAGAATGCCGATGTCTCCCATAGAAGGTTCTAGCGAGCGAACGAAAGCTACGTTCACCAAATTTTGGCAGGGTGTTGGAACTACTAGCCCCTCGGTGGGCGCCAAGTTTCAGCCAAGTTTGTCAAAAACTAATCAAATACGAGCGAAAAAAACGCTTTTCAGCAGGCGCGGCGGCGCCCCCTTTGTGTAATGGCGTACTCGTTAGGCTCTAATTCTCGCGATCCGGGTTCGAATCCCGCCTCGGGCTATCTTTTTTGCTTGTTTAGAAATATTGTCTCCACGCAGTCTGCCGTGTTACATTTTAGTTTTAACCCCCGTTTTTTTCAAAGTCTTGTTAACCGTTTTTGAGTAACACTATTGGAGCAACCGACTGCATATGTTTGGAAAGCATACCCTAAATTGGGGTCCAGATCCGGAGGAGGTTGCGCCATGGGAAAAATGAGAGGTCGACCCTTACGGTGTATTAGTGGGAGGTTGCGCCGGGGGACCCAAGCTGGGGTATACCATATATTTTATTAATCACTGAGAATTAAAGAATAAATGTTTGGCTAAAAAATTCATGTGAAAGTGCCGTTCTGCGCGCGGAATTTGGAAAATATCGTGTCGGGACCCGAGATATTATCGTGAACAATGCTGAAAATACCTATTTTTAAATATTTTTTTTTTTGAAATTTCACTTGAAATTTCAAAAAATATTTAAAAAATAAGTATTTTGAGAATTGTAAGTTCACGATAATATTTGGGTAGGTCGGGGATTTCAAACAGGCTTCTGAGGGATTTTCAGGTTCCCATTTTTGTTGTGTTCCACACAGTTTTAGTTGCTGATCACTATAAACACAATATTATTAAATACAAAGATTGGATTCCTATTGTTTTTGATTATTTTAAAAATAAATTGCTCTAAGAATGGGTCCCGCAGCGCAGGGACCCCGAAAAACACGCACCCGTTGCGCAACTTTCGTGGGAGGTTGCGCCATGAAAATTTGCCCTCCAAATATGGTGGGAGGTTGCGCCTCAAACCTTCCGGACACCCCAATTTAGGGTATGTTGGAAAGCAAAAAAATGTTTTCCTCAGCAAAAAAACAAATTAATTTGTTCGCCCCCGCAGGACAAAACCCCAGGAACAGACAAAGGAGTTCCGCCGGCAGTCGTCATTCCGAGAACCACTAGGACCAGGTCCACCTGGGGTGCAACAAGCAAACAAAAACCCGGTCTGTGGGCCGATTGCACCCCAGATTCTGTCTAACAGAACGTGGACATCCGTTCCCACCCCCGGGACAGTGAGTCAGGTTTTCCGCATCCAGAGCTCTCGGAAAGACGATTGTAAGCAATCAAAATTTAATTCATTAAACAATTTATCTAAAACTAAATGAAGAAAACAATTCTATGGGAGCGTGCGGCGGCTTGAGAAATATTGAGGCGGTCAGCGGCTTCAGAAAGTGATCGTAGGGCCAATTGATATAAATAATGAGAATTAAATAAACAGAAGCATTTTCCCCGTGCATACATTAGATTTGTGACCTAAACTAGAAAACTGCCCGGGTTTATATGTTTAAATGGAGAAAATGGGAAGCGGGCTGCGCGTGGGAGAGATATCTAAATGACGAAATTCAGCAAGCCACGTAATTGAATGCTATTTTTTGTAAGATAATTGGGGATATTTGAACAAAACTAATCAAATACAAATTAGAATATCCATGATCCATGAAAGTTTCAATTACTTAACGAAAATTATAATTTTAAGTGGAAAAATGGGTAATTCTGGGAATCATTAGAACTATTCTACAAGGAAACTACTATGTTTTCACATACATTCGATCAAGTAAATATTTAAAGCAAGAAAATTAACCAGTTCACGAGGAAAAAAGGATAAAACCTCACAATTTAGCGAAAATTGGCGTTTTAACAACAGTAACAAATTATTTTCCACAATTTAACCGTTAAATAAGAATTTCACACTATAATTTCATTTTAAATTTTTACAAACAAAACATTAAAAATAAGCAACAAACAACAAAATAAAAGAAAGAAAGAATCGCAGAAGCACCGAAACAGCGCCAACCGAGCTGGCGCTGAAACGGCGCCAACTGAACTGGCGCTGTGCCAGTTCAATGAGCGCAAGCAAATTCAAACTACAAAATGACCAATCAATAACTCCGGTTTCCAGCAGCAATAGTCAAAAAGGCCACGGGAGGCCACCTTTCCCAGCATCAATCGCTAAAAAAAGGCCACGGGAGATCACGGCTCTGTGGTGAGCAGACATGGCCGGAATGCGGGCCGGGCCGCTTATCAGGCAAACATCGAGGGTTCGAATCCACCTCCAATGAAGACCACGGATCCCATCACCTATCGCCTAAAAGCCAGGGTTCTCACGGATCGGTTCAAAAATAGACTAGATGGTTGCCCTGATTTCGGCGATAAGAGGGACTGCTCGCGTTTATCGTCCGTTATGTCTTTGGGCGATGATGTCACCTGGGAGAATGAGTTACTTTGTCGCTTGCTTTATTTCCTTCCTCCCAATGGAGAAAGCATTTAAACCCCCGGTCAATGAGCAGTTTCTGCCTTTGAGCCTTTGGTTTCCGCACTCTTGTGTCGCTTTCAGCTCCTCGTAGTCGTGTATTCCATTTCAACACCTTGAATATCTGATGGCATGCACACAAGAAAACCTTCCGAAATTTATTTGCCCGAATCTAACAGACAGACAAAGCTGACAATAAAATCAATATATTAATAGTTCACAAAGTGAAAAGGATTGTTGTTAACTAAAACTAGTACAAACGTTGTATAGGATACGTAAGAATTGTAGAAAGAGCATAAATCAAGATTCGCAAACTATCGCTGAAAGAGGGTTTTGGCAAAGTACAAGTTGCTATGTGAGGCGATTCGTGAGAGGGGCAGCTGAAAGAATGGGAAAGGCGGGCGACTATCAGCTGACGCCGGCTTGTAAGCGGGGGTGGCCGCGTGGGTCGGGGATGGGCGTGCGCCGAGGGATCGTCACCTAAGGGAGGGGCTGAAAGACAGACTACACACGCTCATCACAGACGCCAAACTACGACTCAATACAAAACGAAGGGCACGCAACCGGCCGGAACACTGTCGCGAGGGGGGCCTATCGGCAGACGTTTGGGGGCCAGGGCCGCCCGGGAAGGGGGAGCGGTCGACCGCTGCTGCCGAGCACACCGCGCTAAGCGGGCCGACCACCCACGTGCGGGTCTTAGGCGAAGTACATGACGTTGTTGGCGTCCGGATGAACCTGAAATCGTGCCATGAAAAAGGTATTCAATCCACATATTCAATTAGACAAACCATCTTAAGCATTAAAAGCGTACCTGAACAGCCCTAGCCATGTTGCTGAGAGTGGTGTCTTCGCTGGTGCCAGACGGCTGGCTGCCCTCGCCCGAGTCATGCTCCCTATCCACGAGATGGTACCTGGCGCGGAAGGCGACCAAGTGGGCGTAGTAGGCCGGTGCGGGGATAGACACGGACCGTGTGCAACGCACGTAGGTGTGGCACATCTAAAATATCTCCATATTCTTCCCTTCTCACATTCAAATGGATACCTGATATGTCAGCTGCTGGAGCTCATCTGCGGTGAGGCCGTTGTCGTCCCAGAGGACATGGTAGTGCGAGGGCCTCGAAGTTCCCTGGATTCCAGCGTGGGAGCAGAGGTAGAAATCGAACTCGGTCGGATGGGTGATTCCCACGTCGACGGTTGTTCCGGGTGGAATGTTGTAGGCTTTGCCCACTTGGTCCTGCAATGGAGCCCTTTCATAACATCTACACTAAATTGTACCTTCTTGTCCACTGCGAAAAGACGCGTGTGGTGGCGTTTCTGAACGGCGATGAAGGTGATTCCGGGCTGGTAGCCCCTCTCCAACATCATGCACGCCTCTCGCATCGCACGCAGTTCGTATTGGAGCACCTAAACTCTCAATTGTTTACTTAAGCCCTCGTCTCTTACGTTGAAGAACTGTCCCTCGGAGACTCCGTCGCGGTAAACGACGATCCTGGTGGGCTTGAAGCGGGTGTTCCTGTAGAATTGGACGAGCAATTCGCGGACCATGTAGGTGAGATCGGAGATGATCTCCTGCCGATGCTGCTGCACTCGCACGGTGGCCGCGTATCTGCTGGGATGGGCGTCCATGCTTCCAACCACTGCGGCAATCGACGGCTTCCGCGAGTCTCCAGCCGGCGGATGGGTGATGTCACAGCCAAAGAAGATTACTGTAACCAGGAGATTAACTGCTGTCAGGGGAATATAGACCTACCGGGTTCACTGAAGATGCGGGGACGAACGGCCGGCAGGAGGATCGAATTGACTCCGCCCAGTTTGACGTTCATCTTGAGGCAGAGGTTGGAGAGGGTCTGGGGCGTCGTCTTGATAACGTTCTTCGCTTGGACGCACTGGGTGGCGATTCCAAGCACGGTATCTCCTACACGCTTCACCTCGGCTGAACAATTGCGGTAATTCAACAAAACGGAGATAGTTACCATAGACGGGCGTCTTTCCGGGCAGAACAACAACCACCAACTGGATGCCGGAGAAGGTCTGCTTCAGGTACTTGAACATTGGCTCCACCTGATCCACTCCAACAGCGTACCTAAAATTCCGAATAATTGGCATTTCTTGGGAGAAACGTACTTGCAGAAGCACGGCTGACCGACGATTGGCATTCCGGCGTCGTTGGAGATGCGCTGGAGTTGGGCGGTAAAGTTGCGGAGGTCGTTCTCCTTGACGTGTTGCTGCTGGGCGAAACAGGCAATGGCCCACACCTAAATGGCATTCCAGAAGACCCGAGGGATGGACCCACCTTGACGTCTATTCCGGTGTGGAACTGCTTTCCTCGCATGTCCCAGACTCCCTGATTGGGCAGGGCGGTGGCCTTGGTGCGTCCTCCGTAGAGCAGCTTGGGCGCCGACAGAACGCGTCCTTTCACCTGAACACTCGTTGACTTTCAGAATCAGACACCCGTACCTCAGTCATGGCGGGGTTGATGGCGATTCCAAACTCGTGTGCGAAGGGGTCGGCTGAGAACTCTGCCTTCCGCACGAGGTTCGAGATTTCCCTCTCTCGCTCGGGGGCCGAACGAGCGGTGGCCTTGATCATGGTGGAAGTCTGGGTATCCGTCAGTTTCTTGATACAACGCTGTCCGGGGACGATGTTGCAGACCTCTGGTGGCAGGTAAGTGTGCTTCTGCTCCTGACCGACCTAAACTTTGGGTTCAGAATAGACAATGGGGCAAAGGCACCTGAAGACACGGCAGATGGGGGTACTTGAGCTGGATACGGTACTTGTCGTAGAAATACTTGGCCACCGTGCATTCGATAGTCTGACCAGTCTCCAGTTGCAGAGGGAACCTGAATACATACGGTGAATTTCCAACTTGTAATTTCCTAATCAACTAATGTCCTCCCAGACAGCTGGGTGGCACATATTTTGGGCCAGCCAACTGACGTCACGTGCACAACTTACGTCTGTGTCTGTGCGGGTCTCCTCGTCACATTGCACACGCGATACTTCCTCCGCATCTGTCCGCAGTGAGTTATTTCAATCTTCAGTCCTCGTACTTCCTAAAAATCCAAGTATTCCCCATATTCGCCGTAGGCCAATACCTTTGTGAATTTCACCCTCTGGGCATCGGAAAGGGCGCGCCGTTCGGCGAGAGCCTGCACCGGCAGTTCCAACACTTCGGCGATGAATTCGATGACGGGCATGGAACGGTAGAAGGCGGTGGCTGAGACTGAAACAACAGAATGAGGGCTAATGGGTCAAACAAACCGTCAATGTTGAGCATCATCTTCCACTGGCTAGGCCTGACCGACTGGTGGAATCCGAACCAGACCTCGCGTCCTCCGCCGAGTTTGCTCTCGGTGTGGAATTGTCCATGTTGAGGGGGATGGGTGGGCAGAGGAGGAGAGAAGAAGGAGCGGCCAACGGGAGTGTACCTGAAGGGAAGGGATGAGGGAGGGAGGGGAGACAACCCACTTGAGGGAGGGGAGGTGCCGAAGGATGACGTCCATGGCCTGCACGGCCTCGAAGGGCACCTGGCGCACCTTGCCTTCCATGGCATCTTCCAAGGTAGATAGAGACACCTGGCCACACCACTTGACAGTCACTGTGAACTGCCTCTCCACGGCCGAATCTCCCGGCAGAGTGACCTAAGCGAATGTTTAGTCTATTCCCTAGAATTCCCACCTCAAAGTCACATTTCTCACGGCCGATGGGCAGAGGTTCGCGGGTGTACATGTTCCTCTTTCCATCGTAGACGGGGCGAATGTTGGCAAAATACTTTCCGAACGAACGGATCATACAGGTAATGATCTCCCTGAAACAGCAAAGTGAAAGCTATGAACAATGGAATATGCACCTGTTGACCCTTCTGGGACACTTGTCTGGCTGCACTTCTACGGAATAATGCTGGATCGTTCCTCCGGGGATACGGACGGCGAAGTGATTCGCTCGGAGGAGAATCGACCGACCCTCCACTCCATGGTTCGGTCGCTGAGGACACTGGAACTGGACGCCACTACCTCCGGGAAGCCTAAATGGGGTTCGATGAGGGAGGAGGAAGGAGCTTACAGAGGGAGACCACCACCGGCAGGAGGGATCAGCGACTGCTGCTGGGAGGAGCCAGTTTCCCCAGTGCCACCGGACAACGGGGCTCCTGGAGCTAGACTACCACCGCTCTGACGGGAAGGGACATCGGCGAAGCTCTGGGAACCACCGGAGGCGCCGTTCACGTTCGTCTGGGCCGAGAACATGTCCTGAAATGAACGATGTATAAAGGCCTGTTTCGAGTCAACGGGGGCGCGGAAATGCCACACCATCGTTAAATCCAGGGGCATTTCAATCGCATTTTGCAAAAATTACCTGGAGGGACTGTTGGGGTGGCTGAGGGGCGAGGGAGGGCGCCTGGTTGACGTAGGGGTGGTTGTTCATGAGGTAGCCGCCGAGAATGGCATTCGAGTCGGGGAAAGAAAGCGAATCTGAAGGAGGAATACAAAGAGGAAAAAGCAGGGAACAAACCTAAGATTCCGAGTTGCTGTCCGTCAATACCAGCAGCCATTATGACAAGTTTTGAAAGGCTTCAAGGAGATATCAGCGAGTCAGCAAAGGCACTAAAACACAGAATTACATTCAGTACGGGTCACACAGCTGTTGGTTTTTTGGCTCTTATATTGCTGCCGTAGGCTAAATTAATAGGCCTTTAAGTAATACTTACCTGTGAGAACAAAGGCAGTGAGATCGGAGATTGGGATACGTAGAGGTCCGGATTATCACAGTTTTGAGTGACTAGGCAGCGAGCATACCACAACCGCTCGCGGGACCTGAAAGCAGTATGATTATACGACCGATTATCGATCAAATAAAAGCGAAGGCGAGAGAGAGACAAGGGGAATCCTACGATTAACAGGGATTGTGCTTTGTTTCCATAGAATGCTCCCATTTAAACCCCTAAAATGGATGAAATCAAATGCGAAAAAGCGGAGGGTAAAGCAGTATTTCGCTAGCATAGACGCGACGCGTGGGGAATCGCGCGCGTACCACGCCGTGGCCGGTAGCGGGTGCGGCTAGGAGCAGACGGCGAGAGAGGGCCGGAGAGGACACGGAAGGAAGAGACGCAGACAACGGGGCCGGGGGAGAGAACGGGCGGCTGCGGAGGGCGCAGAACAGGGCGATCGCACAGAGACAGAACAAAGCGAACGCCGCACGGCATTACCAAATCCTTGAGAGACTGTGTATGGTCAGTCACCAACGGGGGCTTGGGAGAAAAGGGCCGAGGCAGGTGACTGGTTGGAGCCAGATTTAGAGACAGGCATTATGTGTGTACAATGGTATTCTTTAAACAAACCTAGGTAAAAAGAAATTTTTGGAGTAAGATGCCTGTCAGCAAGAACCATTTAATTATCGAAATTGGGCAGACTGAAACGGGTCATAGATGGGACAGAAAAATTGACACCAGCTAAATAATAACAAATTGAGCATTTACAATTTCATTTCCATTTTTTTCCACTTAGACAGTGTGAACCGACGGTTTCTAAGAGCAACAGTTTGAGACGGGTTATTTGTGTTGAACTATAAATGATGACAAAATATCGGTTCCAACATTACAATATATCAACACTAAACCAATTTATATAGCGGAGTAGTTTAAGCAATATTTAAAAAATAACCACCGCAATTTAAATAAGCCTAAAACCCAGAAAAAGCCTGGAACTCGCTCGGAGTATTGATCGAAACCTCCCGGGTTGGCAGCCAGCCAATCGGAATGGGTCTCGAAGCGAAATCTCCCGATTTTAAACGAAATGATGTCACAGCAGCACTGCATCCAGCCGCTGGTTGCCTTTTTCTTGTTTTTAATCGATTGTTTTCTCTTCTTTGAATTGACTCATTCTCCGTTGTCCAGTATTTCAAATATCATTTGGGATACTGTATAAATGTTTATTTTCAGACGACTATGCTGTACAACGCGTACATTTTCAATAAAGAAGGTTCCTGTATATTTTACAAACACTGGAAACGAGAGAAACATTCAGGCATGCCACAGTCAGAGGTTAGTTTCAAACCCTTTTGCTTATATATGATTTATTTCAGGAGTTTAAACTAATGTTCGGAATGTTGATATCATTACATTCCTTTGCAGAGCGGTTGTCAGCCAAGGACGGGTAATTCAGTCTTTGTTTTTATTTAAGAGTTGTATTTTCAGACACCAAGTGGTAAAATGCTACCGTACATCGACTTACAAGATGAATTTAATGGAATTGGAGACAGGTCTCCGGATTGTACTCAACTCTGACCCCAACGCAGTTGGAGTGAACGAACTCCTTAAGTCTGTCTATCAGGTGGGAATAACCCTGGCTAAAACGGGAATTTAATATCTTTTCCTTTGAATCTGGGCAGTGTAGCTTGTATTCAAGTTAATTCCTACGGCAGGGTCAGTCATTAATTCTTAACAAATGTTGCTCGCCGTGCCTTCGTAAACGATCTTAAAAACCTTTACGCCATGCCCATGGGTTCAGAATCTAGACTAGCATGTACGTAAATACACGATCTTCCCTTTTAAGACAAGTCATACTGCTGTTGAGAAAAATTCCGCCTTTTCCGCCTCTGCATTACATTCACGCTTGACTTTCAGGTGTTCGTGGACACAATCATCAAAAACCCCTTGCTGGATACGTCGGAGCCTATCTCGAGTGAGCTGTTCGAGTCGCGGCTGGACGAGGTGGTCCAACGGCACCCGGCATTCGCATAGCTGGGAGAAGAAGTTTACTCAACGGGTCTCTCTTGTGATAATACAACTCTCGAGTATGTAACAATTGGATAAAGTGAACACGGACAGATCACACTTATGCTACGGGGAATAGGTTATGCTTAAGTGAAGAGGAACAAACAACGGCCTTGAGGAGGATATGTCGACTAAACTGGGATTCTGAGGTATTTACGTCGAGGCACGGGTCGTCGCCGGAGATTCGCATCTGGGCTTCCTGTTCCGTTTGAGGATGCCGTCTTTTCGCAAAGACAGCGGTCGCTTTCGGTTGTTCTTGCGGAAATACAGGTTGCACGCACTGAAAATTGTGTTTGAACGGAGATTCCCTGGATTTTGATTAACGACATAGTCGATGAGATCTGTAGCGGAAATTTACTTCGTTGGGACATTTCTATTCGACTTTCTAAAAAAAACTGCTCTTTTCAACTTCTACTGTTTCCTCTTATTGAACAGACACATCAAACAGCTTGTTTACCGTATACCTTCGGTTTCGCGTCGTAATGTTTGTTACAGTAACCCACTTGCATTCGATTTCTCCGACGTGGTTCCTTCTCCACAACGTCGTCTCCTTGGTTTTGCAGTTAGCGCAGATGGAATTTGAATGGCAGGGAACGGCCTAAGAGCGGAGGTCAAAGATCACCCGAAGGAACCACCTGTATCCGTTTCTTCGTCTTCGCTACCGTAACCGAAGGGTCTTGCGGTGGAGGAGAATAGGCGGGCGAGGGGGCAGTCGCGTACACGGGCACATTGGCGTCGTATTCACTCTGGTAGATGGTCATCTGCAACACTGGGATCTCTCTCTCTCTCTCTCTCTCTCCCTCTCTCTCTCTCTCTCTCTCTCTCTCCCTCTCTCCCTCTCTTTCTCTCTCTCTCCCTCTCTTTCTCTCTCTCTCCCTCTCTTTCTCTCTCTATTCTGCCATCCTTCTTTTGTCCACTGTACCTGTGGCATCTCATAATAGTGCATGAGGGATGGTTGCTGACTTGCCTGTGCATATTGCACCTGAGCTGCTGCCAATGTGTAACTGGAAGATGGATCCAGTAACGACGTGTTGAAACTAAAACATCTAACAACGTAAAAACTTAAGAGTCTAAGGAATTTCGATTATCTTACAGAGATGGGTGAATAAACGATCGCCTACCTAAAAGGAGCCAGTGTCACTTGGTGCAACTCAACTTGGGAACTTAGGGGAAGGACGCTTGTGGCTGCGTTGTAGTCCCTGGAACTCCAAAGTGAGAATTCAAAATACCCAGAATTTGGTTGATCTAATGAATTCTATCTATTTAATCCATATATCGCGCGAACCCCTTTGGAGATGGGAAAGAAAAAGAGGTTGTTTTGAGTGACTCAGATACTTGTTTCAAAATCTTCAGTTTGATTTCCCAAGGACTGATGGAATTGTCTCTTATTCTGACTCATCCCCAGTGATAGAGGCCCTTTATCTCATCTTACCTGTGTGCGTAGAACTCGGCCAGAGTGTCCTGCGTCGGCTGGTATTCGTCGTTGTCTGCCTTCGCCGGTGTTTCGAAGCCCATCGCATTCGCCTCTGGAACTATCTCAACTATTTCCCTCTCTGAATTCCTACTGAAAAACTGCGTCTGGTCCTCCTTCGCCTCTGTTTTCATCATGAACGAATTGATGTGTGGCAGTGCCGACGCGTAGCGCGGGAGCTCTGAAAAAGTGACTGAGAGGGGAGGAAAGGCCAACGATCGAAGGGTCGGAATTGGGATTTTTGTGCGTCTCCGGGGCTTTTGGGACAAGAGTGTGGCATGTATGACGGTTTATGGGTGAGACAACATCGTAACGGATGAGACAGCCGACAAGACAAACACGCAGGAGGCGACGATGGCAGCGGAGGCCAGGAGGAGGAGGGCAGGTGGGAAAGGGCCCGAAGACATTGGGTATCTAAGGTCTTAAGGTGGTTATCTCTAGGTCACATTGATTCAGTTCTCACATATTTGCATTGCTCTAGGTTGTAGTGCTATCAAGAATGGATAAGAGATAAGATGTTCGAAATTAAATTATTTAATGCCAATGGGAAATGCGTTTTGAAGCAGCTGACATATTCAAAAGGGTCACTTTATGTTTTAATATTATTCGTTTGAAGGATAATATTTTTAATAAATACTTTGAAACAATGAAATAAAGGAGGAACTTGATTCATTTACCCAATATCTTAATTTTAAAGGTTAACTTTAACTTTTCGTAAACTGTCGTTGGGTATTTATCGACCGTGCATGGGGGTGAAGAGGGGAGAGTGGCACGGCCTGACCGTCGTATGATGAATCAAGAGAGTCGGAGGGTTGTCGACGCGCAGACTTCTCACGCTCGTTTTTGCATACGGCGGAGCAAGGCGGTGGAAGAAAGACAGACAAAACGGCCGAATGGCGAAAATGGGAAATACACGAGAGAGAAAGAGGTTAGAGACGGTAAAAGGCAGAGAGAGGGGAGGGAGGGAGAGACAAAGAGATAGAGACAGAGAGCTAGAGAGAGAGAGAGAGATAGAGATAGAGATAGAGATAGAGAGAGATAGAGAGAATTACACAGAGAGGAGAGAGAGAGACAGATACAGTCGTTAAACACGAAACCCCTACCATGTAATTGCATACTCGAAAGGACTGTCCTTTTGCCCAAGTTCTTAAAAGTTTTTTACTCCCTTCCCATTAGCAATAGAACGCATTTCTCTTCCGTGTGCCGCCAGACCCCCCAGTCGGGCGTCGTCGTAGAACGGGATTCCTCCGGGAACGCTGCACTCTGCACCCGCCCCCTATCACTCCAAAAATATATCAATCGGTCTAGCGAAAATCGATTCAGTTCGGTCCGTCACAATCTTTCCTGATCAATTTGTGGCAGAAGAATTTTTCCGGCGGATGACCTTGGTCTAGTGCGTTCTCGGTTACACACTCACGTGCAGTTCCCCTGCAAACGACGTTTTCGCACAAAAACTACACTTTTCATAAGGGTCTTAGAGGAAAAAGAGGGTGAAAGAGCCGAGCATTGAAAGAGCTAAAGATCGAGATAGAAATCACGCTGAGGTAAGCGAAATCAAGGAGCAGCGGTTCGTGGTTCATTGCCCTGTGGGCAAGATTTTAAACACATGAACCACAAGTATAAATATGTCAATGACCAGGTTTTTAGACAGTTGGGTGTTTTACCCTAAAACGCCTTCCCATGGCTGCTAGAGGAGTTTAGGTTGGAGCCCATCTTTCAGAGGGGCATGCCTTTCAGGAACCAAGGACCATGAATTCCACAACATTTAGGATGATACTCAGTCAAACATTGGAGGTTCATGTCGGAAAAGTCGAATTCATTTTTCCGTTAATACCTGGCTCAAATATAACACTAATTGTAGTTGTATTTATAAGATAAGGATTCTTATGAAAACCGATATCAAAAGAACATAAATTGAAAATCAATTGGATGACGAAAACCGGAACATTCTACCTTTACACTCTCATGTTAGACTGTATTGGACACGGTCCCCATTGAATTTGGTGAGAAATTTGACAAAAGTTTGTAAAATAAAAACTTCAAGAGGGAAGTGTACTTCGAATGAATGCCTTGTTATTTATATTGCTCAATGTTGCTTGAAAAGTCCGCCATTGTAAGCTATCGTGTCTTTTTGGCCCCGCCCATAATCCCGCGCCCCAGCTGCCATTCGGCGCAGCGGCTACCGGCTGGCGATATCAGTAAGCCAGCCGGTAGCGGTGGCTGTAAATCAGTTGTGTGTTTAAAGGGTGGTCGTGGTGTGATAAGACTGAATGTGATAAGGAGGGATGTATATAGCGGCGAAGGATGGGACAGATTGCGGCGCGCGCGCAATGATACGGGCGAAGGTTGGTTACAAATTGAGATAGGGAAAGGGAGATGACCGTGAACAGATGATGTATGGACAGCCGACTGCCGCTGTAAACCGACCACGCTGCCAAAAACGAAGCGACGCGCATTGTCGCTGCGGCCACGACCCCGGAGACGGTGCTTCGAGGGACATCGACTGCTGGGCCTTTAGGGGACTGGGACACCGAAAGAATCAGCCGATTTGGAGCAAGGGAGGGCATGGAGTATTTTATGACATACTGTTTGCTGATACAGCACCAAACAACCATTTGTAATGAAACACAATATACGTTCATATATAATGAGTGAGTGAGTGAGTTTTTCTAACAGAAGCTTTTCTGAAATTCTTAGATGGCACAACAAACTAAAAACAGGACCGTTGTAAGCAGAGTGAAGGACCCGAATGACTCAAAGGAAGAGAAGCGACGGCCCGAATTTGCAGATTGTGTCAACAGAAGAATCGTTTTCTCGACCAACAACCCCTTGCGAAATGGTGGGACCGTCTTCAGGAGAAGCGAGACTTATGGTCAAAATTGGCAGTTGCTTCAGGTTGAAGACCATATCTGACAGAGCCGTATCCCGTAGAAAGCAGAACCTATTGTTGGTAAAACCGTTCTAAACGATACCACATTGCCTGTTAAGAAAAGAAAATTGTTTTTAATACGCCAATTTACAGGTTAAAGAAGAGTATAAGATGCAAAACTATAAATGTATTGAATTGCCACTTCTCGGGAGTGTATGCTGTGTTACCAAGGCATATTTGAAGGATGATTGTTACTTTAGAAGTCCTAATGGAGTAAAATGGTGATGTGGTAATGGCAGTAAAGGCAGAGGTAGATGTTGCGGTGAGACAAAAGAGATTTGTGGCTGCGCAGTAATGAGGCGATGGCCTGGCGGATAGCAAGGCGGACGACGGTACGAGAGACGTTCCGACTCGATGCGCTCAGTTGGCCTGCCGTTTGCAAAGTTCGATTGAAGGGCGCACCAAAGACACACAGCCGCAGAAGACTTGGGGGAAGGATACTTCTTGGTTTTGACACTTTGTTGCCTTCTTCTTGATGGTTCCAAAGAGAATTCGGTTTCAGTTGTTTCATTAAAGTGCGGGTCATTGCCGAACTTAGTGATAACGGATGAGTATAATAGTGATGTGGGGGCAGAATCCCTAAACTGAGTTCTCATGGGTCGAAGCCTATTTAGCAATGAAATGCACAATTACAATTTCTGAGCTTTAAAATATAGGTCACTACTTGTCTCTCTTCCAAGCACATTTTGTCAAAAACTCCCTGCAAAGAAACAGTTACCTGGATGGAACTCGCCGGAATTCCACGACGACATGGCTGGCAGGAGTCGGCTGGCAATTGGCTACAAAAGGAATTGTTTTGCTCAATCGATAACCTAAGGAACGAACTGTTTTCCTCAGATAAGCACCCAGCCACAGACACTACTACACGGGAAATGGCAGGGAGACTGGTGTTGATGATTTCATGGGAAGAGGCATCTTTAATACCACCTCTTCTTTGAAAACTTAGAACAAAGCAACCTCATAAGATAGTATATAAAAAGATTCAGAAAAGTCCCCTCAATTTTTCTCAACAGCCATTTAGCCTTCGTCCGACTGTTTTCCTGCAATGCCTTACTAAATCCGAGAGCCCTCAAAGTCTTCTCTTTCCCCTCTAAACGCTGTTCGGGAGAGTGATTTGCATGTGTGATGTACTTTGCAACCCTGGTCCTTGAGGTGAGAGACTCGAGCAATTTGGCCGGATTACGGGAATTACGAGCCGAGGTTGTTTCTGGCTCAGAGTCGAATGCCGTCGATGGGCCAGATGGCAGTACTTTTTGCCCCGGACCGCTCCACATGCCACCCTTTGCCTCTTCCGCCTTTCATTCTCCCTTGGAATTCCCATTTTGACACACAAAGGATCGAGGCAAACATAAAACACTGTGTTTTGGATTAGAATTCGAACGAGCCTTTCCGCCTACTGCTTCCGACGGGCACTCTCGGCAAAACAATAAGGACAGCTGATTGCTATATGTATATCCACGCTTATTTCGTTTATCTTATTTCTACCTGTTCTAATCCATTCTCTATTTATCTTCCTTTCTCTCTCACATTCCCCTTTAGTAAATTGTCACGTGGTTTCTTTATGGATCCTATATTCCGCAATCCAAATCTTGATGTATGTTATGGCTCTGATACTTCCTTTATCTCTTTCTCTTCCGCCCTGAAACAACACTTCTTCTTCCTATTTTTCTTGGCTTACAGTAAGCACTTCAATCATCCACAGCTCTCATCCGAAAGTTTTAGAACGACCAACACAGATGCCCGTTGAGTGAACTCCGTCTAGCTCTCTCACATGCTATCTCTCTCTTCCCTCTCTCTCTCTCTCTCTCTCTCTCTCTCTCTCTCTCTCTCGTAACGTAACTCTCCCCTCCTCCTGGCTGTTCGTCACTTCTCATTTATAAGTAATGCGTCTCCGCCGAATGAGAATCAGGCGTAATTACAAGTCACTGTTGTCGCCCCGCCCCAGGCGGATTTCCCCAACCTAATCCCATCCACCGCCTGTTTTCCATCTCCTATTAACGGCTTCTTTCAGTCGTAAACTCTGACCGAAAACGGCGTCCGGAAGGAAGTAAAAGGCGCAAGAGATTCTGGAGAAAAGTCCTCCATCCATGGCAACCGTTCTCTACTTCATCCCTCTTCTGGTCCCCTCTCTCTCAGCCATCGACTACGACTGGACCCCTCCCGAAGAGGTCCATGTGCCTATGAGAAGGTGGGCTTCAGTAGTGAAACTGACAATTTACTTTTTAAAGTTGTTAAACTCTGGTTTCAACTGTTACTTGAAAAGTAACTGTTTTTAACACCATTGTTCCATATGCATTTCAGCTGCGTAACAGATGCATTCGTTAGCAAACCAATACTTAATTTCAAACCAAATTCTTTTCTTTTTCATTGACACTTTAGATTTTCAGAATTCCGGATAGTAGTTAAAATTAAACCAACATTCATCTCTAAAGAGTAAGGAATATGGAAAATGCTAGTTAGAACGAGTTTCGAAGAAGAAACGCCAACATTTATTTCAGTTGGAACAGTTTGGATGTATTCGTAAAGATTTAGCAACTTTCGTGTTGCCGGAAATAGAAAAAGAGCGAGTTTCTTGAAATGTCCCAATGGCGAATGAGCCGCGACGGAATTGCCTCCTGACTCTCGTGTCCCCTGCTAAGTGGAAATGACATGTCGTCTCTCTAGGTACCACAACTGCACCCGAGACACAGACATCATCGACAAACTCCTCAATGGCACTGGTTACAACAAATTCAGAATCCCAGGTAATTAGGCAGGGGGAGGAAAGCGAAGGAAAGCTTCAGAGGAGGACGGAATGACGGTCTTCGTAGAAATCTGGATACAGGCGATCACTTCTATCGATGAACTCACGAATGATTTCGACATGGACATTTACATCACGGAGAAGTGGCTGGACCCCGCCCTCAACTTTGCTAATCTGTCGCCTTGTAAAGGTGGGCAATCGGACGCAATCCATGCCCATAGGAGACTCGCTTCCGGCGGATACGCGGAAAAGAAAGCTACGACATGAGAGGAGGCAGAAAAGGGACTCACAAAGCATTTCAACCTGGTTTACGAAAATATTTACGATCCTTTCATTAAAGCCTTAGCGTTCCCCGGATGTCAGTTGTCAAAGGGTCCTTCATTTGGAACTAATGGGTTCACTCGTCTTCTCAGGATGTCCACTCACAAATTCAGCAGGGTGGAAAGAAGCAAAATGAATTTTCTAGGCAATCTCTCTCTGAATCACCAAGTCTTGGAAAGGCTATGGACGCCGAACAGCTGCTTCATCAACAGTAAAGTTGCTCAAATCCACGACTCTCCCTTTAGGTACCGTAACCTGTTCTAATATGGACTAAATTTCATTCAGAAGCGTTTTTCTAATGTTATTTCCTAATGGAACTGTTATGGTCAACTACCGTGTACGGGTCAAGGGTCCCTGTTCCCTGGAGCTCAGTAATTTCCCTCTGGATATTCAGACATGCGGCCTTGTATATGAAAGGTAGAATCCCTTAAACGTTGGTTGAATTTCTTTTTAGCTTTAATTACAACCGTCATGAAGTTATGATGAAGTGGGCTCCGATTGATGAACCAGTCCAGCAGTTGGGAGAGATTGTTTTACCAGACTTTGACCTCTTCAAGATCAGATCAAAGGCCATGCAGGAGGTTGGTCTCTTTCTCTCTCTCTCTCTCTCTCTCTCTCTCTCTCTCTCTCTCTCTCTTTCTCTTTCTCTCTCTCTCTCTCTCTCTCTCTCTCTGTTTCTCTGTCTATTTCTCTCTTTCTCTAATCCTCTTCTGACTCTTGTACTTTCAGCCATACCCAGCCGGAATGTGGGATGAACTCCATGTAACGCTTATGTTCGAAAGACGCTTCATCTGGTACTTTATGCAAGCCTACTTGCCTACTTACCTCACCATCTTCATCAGGTGACTCACTTCTTCTACCCTTCTTATAAACTCTTTCTTTAGTTGGGTGTCCTTCTCCCTCGGTCCCAGGGCGATTCCTGCCCGAACGATGCTTGGAGTGAACGCCCTGTTGGCCATGATATTCCAGTTTGGCAACATTATGAGGAATCTCCCTCGAGTTTCCTACATCAAGGCTATCGGTAGGCAAATATGGACAAGTCAGAAACATTGAAAATATCAAATGAAGTGACCCATATGCAGCTATAGTTTTCGCCAAGTTGGAATCATGCCAAAATGACCGATAGTGCAGTGGAAGTGAGATACGCAATGCGAGAGATAATGTTGAACGGGGAGATTTAGGTATTCCAATTAATATGCAAAAATTTGCCCGCTGATTCAATTTTGGCAATAACTATATTTAGCTTTACAGTAATAGAAAATGACTTTTGACTATTACGGTTCAGACGTGTGGATGCTGGTGTCCATGACATTCATCTTCTGCAGTCTTCTTGAGCTGGCGATAGTTGGCTACAAAGTACGAGACGAGTGTGGGAACAAGAAGATAGCGACGCCAAAGAAAGGAAAAGTGGGTGTCTCATTCTTCCTAAACAAAAGAGTTCAGAAGGGAAATGACAGTTCCCCCCAGGGCAGTAGTGTCTTCGAGCGAAGATTCATGTTTCCCCCGGGATGTAACAACAGTTTATACAAGGTAAGGAAACAAGGAAACGAAGACAGAGACCTTCAGCCGATGGACAACAATTGGCCTCCAGAACGCATCGATGCCATCTCCAGCGTCGCATTCCCTCTTAGTTTCTTCATTTTCAACGTAACATTCGATTTTTAAGTTCTAAAAAGTGATTTCAGATTGTTTATTGGTCGTATTATCTGTACAGAAAGTCTCAGATTTTGGAGAGACTTCAATCCATGTGATCTGATTCAACGGGCTCTTATCGATAAACAGTATGAACAGATTGTAACGAAATGACACACAAAGGAATAAAAGTTACACAAAGAGAGGGAACTCATTCACCCACAAAACTCTTCAAGCCTTCCTCTTTTGACCTTTCAAGTTCTATCGACCTTCACAACTTCAATAATCGTGCTTTTGACATTCTTTCAGAAGGCCTAGTTTTCAACACACGATTCACACGTCTTTTAGAGAGTTGGGTCCAATGACGACCCCTGCGGCTTGTCTTTGGTGTATAACCAAGAGTCTTCTTAAGAAGTCTTATTCATTCGTCCGTTTCCCAATTTGTCCTTATCGCGGTGTCTGACGCAGCCTCTGATTCACCTTCTTTATCAATTCCCCCGCATCACTTGTGCATCTTGCTTCTTCTTTTGTTACCTGAACCCCCAATTAGCCAGGTACCCCAGGTGCGCGGCTGGATCGATCGGCCAGCACAAACAGCGCCATCCCGCCTCCATATGACTGAATTGCGAAACGGTCGGTGGTGAGTCTGTGAGTCAACAGCCTATTCCCGCCAGTCGGCTGCCAGCAGTACAATGCGCGACCGATTCGCCGATTTTCAGGCGAGTTTCTGAAATATCACGGGTTTATTCTTAGAAGGGGACGTTGTTTACAAACATTAGGATGTGACCCTTCATGACACTGATACATAGGTTCTTCAACTTTCAAATAATTTAAAAGAGTTTCAATTTTGATTCTTGTGTTTTCATACCATGTCACATCATCTGGTGGTGCTTCATTAACCCTCATGTCAGTTCTTCAATTCAATCAAGTAAAGCAGCTTTGAAAACAATTGGAATACGTTTAAACCCTAATTTTACTGCAGAATCTAAATATTTTTTTTGAGTATTTTCAGAAAACAATCGACCACTTCGACGAGGTGGAACTAAATCCGACCCGTCCTCCGTCGACCTCCAACCGGCTGGCAGAAAGGATTCAGGTCAGCCGATGGAAACAAGGCCCATTTGTCCTCTGAGTGCACTCTAGGGATCCCCATAACAGGGTGAAACATGACCCATTTGTCTTCTTACACGGGCAAAACATTTCATCTAATTCCTTTGAAAGTTTTTGAATGGAATTTCAGGATGTTCGTCAGGCGGTGATTTCTCTGTCAGAAGAGGTAGCTCAACTGAAGAGACACGAGAACCACGTTCTTTCGTCCACGGACGTCAGTCTTCGGGATAAGGTAAGTCTTCTGAAATATTGGCTACTTACATTTTCCTGTCATTCCCTTGTCAAACACCACGGAAAGACGGGATTAACACAGAGTACACAGCTATCGATCTATGATTTGTGCTTTTAATTTACAGTAACTTTGTACCCAAAAGGGAAGTTTATTAGTCTTACAGACAATTGGGCTCTGAAAACTCTTGTTTATTCTGTTCATCTCATATCAACTGTTTCAGGACGCTTTGGAATCCCAGATTTCTGCCATTCGGAAACGCGTAGGTCAAATACGCAAAGCCGTCAAAGAAGTCGATGATGAGTTTCTTGAGTTCTCGAGAAGTAAGCAATTGAAATGCAGAAATCAAAGCAAATTTAGATTCCCAGTCTCGGACTCAGGTGAAAATCCAACAAAATCAGATAGATGACGTCCGAAGAAGACTGCTGAAAGTAATCGAGGAGTTCAATAGTTCACAGGCGGATTACAGATCCAGGGTTTCAGGTGAGAACACATCCAACTACATAGTCTAAAAGACAGGTTGCCTGAAAATAAGCAACAACCCACTATTCCAAACTGTATTTTACAGAGGCTCAGAAATGATCCTCTATTTTTTAAAACTGTCTTGTGTTGGCGAAATCTCTTGTTTGTTGTCCTAAACTTCCTCTGTTGTTGTTGTTTTGAGCTCCCAAAACAAACAAAAACTGCTTAAGCAGGTCCGCGCATGGAAAAAACATCCGGGCGATGCTAAAAATGACCTCCTGACCTTTCATCTTCTTGGTTACACTTTATTACTCGAACACGCCACTTGTTCACTTCTAAGCGTTGTGCCAACACGGTTGGCAAACTACTGCGCACTACGACTTTAAACCACGTGATTCGGAGGACAAATGGCAGAGACATTCCTCATAAAACTAGTATCTTACGAGAAAATACGAAGATTGGTAGTTTAAGGGGTTTGCTTTTCTTTCAAAGGGCAAATGACCAAAAGTGACTGACCAATTCCAGTGCGGGTACGTCGTCAGTTGGAGGCCGTGGGGGAGCATGTCTCTGAAAATGACGTTGATCAGATGTTGTCCGAACGAGGAAAAGACTTGGTTTGTTCCCAAAGAAACTCAGAAAACAAGGAACTTTAGCTGTTCTTCCGCCAAATGAATCCCCTTTCTGTCAGTGGAAAGGCCGCAGTGGCCGATGTGAAACAACGACATGACGAGATACAAGAGCTGGAGAAGAGCATCGTAGAACTGCAAGAGTGCTACCTAGATCTCAACAATCTAGTCAATCTCCAGGTGAGACTCTTTCTTTAGAAAGAAACCCCGTATTGAGGACGCCACAGTCGACAACATTGCCCAGAACGTGGGGAAGACAGTCGATCAGATCGAAGGAGCCACGAGGGCCACCAAAATAGCCGTCGTCCACAAGAAATCGGCGCTGCGGAAGAAGATTTTTGTAATTGGCCTTTTACTGGTCATTCTTCTCATTTTAATCGCAGTTGCCATTATTCTAGCCATTGTTCTTTCTGGCAAAAAATGACTCTTGCCTTGGGTTTCCATATCCTCTTAGTTTCGCTTTATTCCCGCAACGGGACACGGTTACACGTTCACTTACTTTAAAATTGCATAAATGATCATGTACTTCTGAATTCATTTTTTAAACATTTTGAGGATCACTGTTTATTTTCAACCAATCTCATACGACTGACAAAGAGTGAAAGGAGTCACAGCTCCCCACAATTGTAGATGACGCACTCGGCGGAAGGAGTGCCGTCGTCATCTCCCTTTCTTTCAATGTTCTTCACCACATCCATTCCCTCCACCACACGGCCGAAGACTACGTGCTTTCCATCCAGCCAAGTGGTTTTCACGGTGCACAGGAAGAACTGAGAGCCATTGGTGTTCTTTCCGCAGTTGGCCTGAAATGAGAATATTAGCCGATGGAAGGAGAAAGGGTATGTGCATGTGTCTATGTGTATTTGTGTATGTGAATGTGTGTGCTAGTGTGCAGGTGCGTGTGAAGGGAATAAGAGAGACTAACCATGGAAAGAACTCCGGGGCCCGTGTGTTTCTCCTTGAAGTTCTCATCGGGGAAGGTCTCTCCATAGATGGATTCTCCGCCAGTCCCATCTCCGTTGGTAAAGTCTCCTCCTTGGATCATAAACTCCGGAATAATGCGATGGAATTTGCTTCCTTTGAAGTGGAGTGCTTTTCCACTCTCTCCAGTTCCCTTCTCTCCAGTGCACAACGCTCGGAAGTTTTCAGCCGTCTTCGGAACAATGTCGCTGAACAGCTGAAATAAGGTTGTTATTGAAGGAAAGAGGCCTAACCTCCATGATAATTCGTCCAGAGGCCTTTCCTCCAATGTAGATGTCGAAGAAGACTTTGGGGCGAGCCATGGCTAAAAGGCTTTGGATGAAACAGGCAAGACAAGGAAGAAGAGAGGGAACTCAGAATTAGCATAAGCACTTTAAAGGGACAGTCAGGCGGCTTTTGCAACTTTGTCTCATATGAAAGAGAAAATTCAGCTGTACAAAAAACTTTTTGGGACCTTGTGTCGGAAATCCCTAGTTTTTGAGATATTCAACCTCAAAGTAGCCGATTTCGGGTTTCCATCCGCAGAAAATGCGGATGGCCCGGACGGTCAATGTGTCCTGCGTTTAGTGGCATTCAAATTTGAATGAGACATTGAGGGAAATGAGGAGTGCGCGAGACAATTTAGCATTTTTGAATATGCAAAATGGACGACCGTATCCTATCATAATGAAATGAAAAGACCCCTGACTGTCCCTTTAAATCATCCGCAATTTCGCATAATCAAGTAGGCAATTAGGAGAAGATGTTCATTTTACTTTAGAGATGTGGCTCGTGTGGTTATTTATTGTGAGTTTATTGCTTTTGGGTTTTAAACCTTCTGCATCTGCATCTCTCTTCATCTCTCTCTCTCTCTCTCTCTCTCTCTCTCTTTTGGCTACTATTCCTCAAAAGTTAGTATAGAAAACTCCTAATGTTTAGGTTGTTTATATCTCCGAGGGAATGAGGCTGGTAGACCCCAACTGGCAACAACACATCGACCACCTGCTGGTGGATTCAAACGCCATCTTTGAAATCCGAAAGATTGAAAAGTAAGTAAGTCAGATTAAGCAACGAAAGAAACACCGAAGGTTTAGGAAGTCTGAGCGGGAGCCTATGACATTTCTGGAGCGATGCGACCAGGGACTGCTGACGGACCCCTTTCCGCAGCACATCTGCGCGCTCTTCGGTCTCACAATGATGACGGAAAACAACCCAATTGGGCCATTGAATTCCTCAATGACTGAGAAATTCAACATTTTAATGGACAGGAAGGTTGGTCAATTAAAGAATTTTGGTAACTGAAAGACAGAATCATCCCTGCAACCACACGGCCAACCTCTCCTGCCTCGCCCTTTTCCTCCCCTTCGACAGGATTCTTTTTGGATGCGCCGATTTGAGGGTGAGGATTTTGAAGAAATTTGGGAAACAACAGAAACATCAAAGAAAACAAAACACATTGTTTGTGAATAGAACTGTGTCTTAGAAGGGGTCGTGGGATACGAGGTAGTAAACAAGAGAGAGGAATAGATTTGTGACCATCTGGCTCCGCCTCTTGCCGAGCCTACGCCCATAATTAGATCAATAACGGCAGAGTCTTCTACGGACAAAAGAGGTCACTGGGTTAAATCATAGAAAGTATGTTAAACGGTTAGAAAGAAGACACAGCAATAACTATCAAATGACGGACCTGGGCTTAGTTATTTGGACTTGCAAAATAAGTGCACCGACCGGGATCGAACCTTGGTCGTGTGGTTGATAATTAATAGTACCACTAAGGAAGTACGACAGACAAGACCGGACGGGCCGGCCCGCTTAAACTTTCTCGGTCAACCTGGCCAATGAGAACCCTGCCTAAACTGAATGATAGACTTGTTGAAACAAAAAGTTTTAGTTGGTCTTTGAGAGCCCATTTCTTTCCCCATTAATTAATGTAACTTTACAGAGCGACAACTTAACAGAACCAGCCGACTTTCTACAGACATTCGTTGGTGAGAAGGATTTGTGATGAAATGAAGGAAGATCTCAGTTCCCCACAACCTTCCATCAGACATTGGCTGTCAGTACGACTCTGAAGGAGCCTCCGTGTGTTCTTTGGATTCAGTGTTTCTCAATGGGTTCATCGTACAGGTAGAGACATAAAAGATTTCAGATCTCTTTCTCTTCACAAACCATTGTTTCCAGGAGACCCATTCGTGCTGTTGTCCGAGTGGTCGTTGCGGAGTTCTCTTCTTCGATCAGCCCTCCCTCACCATTCCTTTTATTAAAATCGTCATAGACATCGACCATCTCGAATCTTCGCTGCGAAAACGAAGAAGCGCTGTTTCTCTCGCAGAGGTTGGTTTTTATAAGTAAAAAGTATTTCTAATTTCAAGGCACAGCACGACGAATTCCCGCCCATTTCCTCCTCGGCTGAGCATCCCAGTGCCACTCCGGACATTGCAATCCCTTCCATTATCATAATCTTCTTCTGTGTCTTAGCTGTCATCTACGCCTTTACGTAATTAAGGTCTTTTAGTTCTAAGCAACCTGTTAAGAAACGACATGGATGCGAGAGATGGACAGGAATTGGCCAACTATGGGATGAAGCCAGAGGAGATTCACGTACGTTGGAAACTGCCTAGTTCCATACTGCTTGCAGAATATGTTCCCAAAGTCTCCCACCAACTCTGCTTCTGGGTCTCCAGCTCCTCCGGCGATGCAACCGTCCTCCATCTGAAGACAATGGCAATTCATCCATCACCACTTCTCTCTCAATGAACTTTTCCTTTTCAAATCCTCCTTTCTCTGCTTTGTCGCGGTTTCTATAAATCAGAAATTTTCCTTAAATTATGATGGGGCAATTTGTGAGATTGACTGAAAGTCACTTGTCCCCGTCTTTATTCGTTCGTCGGCTGGTTGTTTATCGAACAACCACTGTAATCTCCAGAAGTGGAATGCTTCGAAGAAATTGTGTGAAAGACCTGTGCGCATTATTTCGCGGTCACCGTGCGCTCCTAATTGCTTTTCCCTTCTCCGTCCTCCGCTGACTACAGACGTGAAAAAACTATGGCAGCTGGGACGATTACAGTAGTTCTCAGGGAAAAAGAGCGACGGCGCTGAGTCAGAGGAAGGATGGACATGGGAGGACGATTGGGAGAGTGGTTGCGCACAAAGGATGAAGGATACTGTAGGGGTAAGAACTTTTAAGTTTTTCATGTGGAGGAAATAGATTACTTATTTTATATTTTTTTTATCTTTTCTTCATTTTGCGGAGCCTTCGGTGGAGAGGGGGCCTTTCCTGTTCTTCCAACGGTTTCTGCTCAATCGCAGGGAACCACGAAAGTCTTTCTAGGAAGGTCTAAAGTAAACCTTCTTTCCAAAGGACTACTTAAGCCGAAGTCAGGGAGAATTTGGAACATAGAATGTCATCTAGACTTTTGCAATTGTTTCAGCAAATGACCGTTTCTAATGAACAGTTTCTTATTCGATGCTACACGACATTTTCTTTAACAAAGTGAAATTCACCAGTCTAATAGATTGATTGTTGTTGAACCCCGTGCTTCACTTTCATAGATTACGTTATAAAAGAGAAACCAATGCCACAATGGCTCAGCCTCTAATTCCCAGATACGTCAATTTGCGTGGTGCGTGCCGAATCCAGCCGTAAATCAGAGCGCCCAGAACAGATGTCCAATTGGGAAGGACTAACGGGGATATATTTCTATTTGAATGTTCCTTTGCTCATACTTGTAATTTAAATAACATCCTTGCTTTCTAATGAAATATTATATACCCGTTAAGCAACATAAATTCCCGCCGCTCTCCCCTGAATTGATTCCCCTCCCTTCGTCTCCCCGAAACTCTTTTGAAATCACCTCGGCCATCCGAATCTGCGCATGTTTTAGTCGTTTCCGTGTGTTGTGAGGAGGGTTTAAAGTGTCTGCGCGGCTGGCAGCCTGGCCCGATCGATATCCGCCGTTTTGCTTACCCGACGGGCCCTCGGCCGCCTCCCCTAAGGCTTTCTGCATATTCCATTTCCACTCAGAACACCCCATAAACGCCTCCTTTCGCCCGTTTCGGCTCTCTCGTTGGCATAAATCCCATCCGACTCTGAATTACGGCTTACCATGAGAAATGGCTCTTTTTCATCACGCACCTACATTGTTCATGGCCTCAGAGGCAACTCTCGCTTTCTAGAACAACCAATTCAATGAATAGCAATTTCAATGCCTAAAGGACATTCCCCCATGTTCCATTTCAGTTTATTGTGTTTCGTTTATAAGAATTCCGCGCCTGACCAACAAACTCTCCGTACCCCCTCCGTTTAGGACCATTATTCTTTCAAACAGCTGTAAGATTGCCTAGTTTATATTCTAACTAGTTTTCCACTAAGAATACTAAACGCAGTGGAAGGTTCGAAGGCGATAAGTGACGCTTTTGATGTGTCGTGACAGGTGTTCGTCTTTTACACACGGCTGTCCAATTAGAGCATAATTTATATGAGAAAGAAGGAAAGAAGAACGGAAACTAAGGGAGAACGATCATCTCACTTGGAAGAACCACTTAGAATGAACTTTTCAGCTGTTGTTATCATCTTCTGTGTGGCATCACAGTTTTCATTCTTTCTTTCTTGATACTTTCAACTTATATGATTTCTAGACATCTTTACTTTTATTTTCTCTAAATGATTCATTTTCAAACACTTTTGAGAACAACTCTTTCTCTCCTTCTCTTCATGCCAAAAGGACAGAAGACCTATTTATCCCCTTGTTTCTTCCTCCTATCACACATTTGTATTTGCCTTCAGTATCCTCCCTATAACATAATTTCCTGCGAGTAGAGCCAGTAATGGAGACGGGAACCGGGCGTCCACTCGCAATGGGGTAATTGCTCCCTTCGCACCTGTCCGTTGATCGCGAGTCTCCCTCTGCCAGCCCCTAATGGACCGACTGAGGCCACAGAACGGTTCGATGGCTGCCGTTTCTCCCGAGTGTACTTTAAAACCGCGTGCGCAATGAGTGAAGTAGATTAAAGAAGTTGAGCTGTTTACCCTTCCCTCTGTAGATCCCCTGTGTTTGTCCTCTGGGTTAGGACTGCCGCCGCTGCCGCTTCCGAGCCATTAGCCGTACAAGCACTGCCCCGTTACATCTCCATTCTGGGTCTACAAAGCCCTGTTCTCGCATTCTGCCGCTCCTTGGCCTGTTGCTAATTGTCCTCGTTCGAAATTGAGTGCCGGATTGGACGGAGGGAATTCGGTTAGTCCGCGAGTAATCCGGATGTGTTTGGGCCGCGTTTCATTCACTGCCGCCTCTCAACGAAAAACCCATAGTAAGCCGCGCAAACAACGGACATCAAGGCAATGGGATTGAGCCTTTGTGCAGAACAGGACCACTTTCTGATCTACCAAACTTAGACCCAAGCAACTGCTCCAATTACTTGTCCATTCCCTTGTTATGGCGTGTGATTTATGCCGGAAGGCCGTAAGCGCGCTCTATTTACACGAAGGTCCGTCATTTTCTTTTGTGCCTTCTTCAATGGAACGGGCTGGGACACTCGGGATAAAGCGCTGCTTTTAAGTGGGACCCTCCATCGATTCGGCCACCTCCGCTGTGGACTTTGGAAACGGCGTTTGATTCAATTCACTGCCCCGGGAGTTTTGGCATAAATAACAGCCCAGTTGATGTCTCTTTTGAGCGAATGCGCCCCATTCGTAATTGGTTGCTCCGTTGGGAATGGCTTCATCAAGAGTGCCACCGGACGATTACCACGCGCCATGGTTACGGCCACTGATTTCCCCCGCGAATTTTTGAAATCGTGACTTGTGATTTATGAAAATAAGATTCGAGGCAGAAGCTCAAAGTCCAATCGGAACTCCAACGAAACATTTCCCTGGTTGGGTTTGTACCACTTCTTCCGTCGCTGATCTTAGAACCCTCCCTAACCCGATCGCTCCCCTCGCGGCTCCTTTCCGACCGGTTCCCTTATTTTTGCGCCGTTCTCCGGTCTCAGCCAAAAACGGCATCTCTGCGCGCGCCGGCAAACTGTCTTAGGCGTTTCTTTCTATTTCCGTCAGCGGTGATTCGAGCGTCGAGGCCGTCTGACCCTCTCTCGGGGAAAGTTCCCTTCGCCAGCTGTGGGAGAGCCCCAATCGATCGAACGACCGGTCAGTCACTGCTCTCCTGGCGCTCTTCTGCCCCAGATAAACACTCCGACAGGTGTTCTCCCGTCGCCTCCAGCCCCTTCTCTGTTTATAATAGTAAGCACATTGGCAGCTGCGGCGCCCCGGCGCCGCGCCGACGCAAAATAGCGGTTCACGGGTAATTCGATCGCTTTTCTTCGCTTTGTAGAGACGAGGCAGGGTTGTCGGAGGACACGGCAGCCGACGAAGGAACAAGACTTTTCATAAATGCACGGGAAGAATCCTCACTTTTCTGAATAACCATCTTTTGGCCTCTTCGGTGTAATAGTACTATCCGTGGCTACGAAAATGACCTGGATGTTTGTCGTAATGTTCGACCAATCCTCTTCTGATAACGGATTACGGAAAACACATAGATCGTGATATTCTCACATCTTGGTCGAAAACCAAACACTAAAAGGACGGAAATTGATTTTACAGTCTATCGTGAGCTCTCACGAAATGCAAGCCATTAATTCGCTAAACCTCTGATATTGTAGAGAAAGCTATAAAGGCCAGTGTTTCTAGAGATTGCATTAGCACTTCTTCATGGCGTTTACCCGAAGCCCTTGATTTGTTTCCATTAATCCTCGAGAATATGTAGGTCTAATCGCAGGGCCTAGGAAAGGGTGGAAAAGTACTGGCTCTCTTCCCAGAACCCTTGTTTTCCAGAGAAAAAGTCATTGTCAACACTCGATCCCAAATGCAGTGATGACGTCAGCGACCTCCTCCCAGATGCCTTTGAATTCACTTTCCTCCAGTCTTTGAAGACCACTGGACCGTGATTCAGAGAACGACCACGCGGGTCTCCTCGTGATCACATTCCGTGTCCTTTCCCTTCTGTTCCACTTGCTAGTTTTCCTTTTCGCGTGGGTTACCCGATTCCTAGCCGTCTTTTCTTACTGTAACAACGGAATTGTTTTGTTTCAATAGATGCATTGTGAGACATGGATTCTCGAATCTTCAGACGCCCTTCCCGCTTTTTACGGTGTTTCAGAAGGACCTTAATGTTAGAACAATTAGAGTGTGGCAATTCTTCCCTATCATCTAGAATCCCATTGGTTTGGCAATGGAACCTCATTTCTCCTTCGCCTTCTTTCCCTCACACTCTGTCCCTCCCTCGTGCCGTCTCTGCTTACAGTTCTCTTTGCAGTCCTCGGCTCCTCCGTTCTTTGGTCGTCTTTCGAGGTCGAAGGGTAATTTTTGCGACAATGGCATCGCAACCGGATTGCGCGAAATTGTCGTCCGATCGCTGTCATTTCTACCTCATTTCCACCATATTTTCGAGTTCCCATTCTATGTCTCTCCCGCTTAAATGCTCCTTCCGAACTTCTATTCTCCTAAATCTGAACACTTTCTGCTATGAACCTGAGATCCACAGAAGGATACAGTTGATGAAGCATCTCCTTTTGCAATCAGTTCATGTGTACCGTATTGATCCTAGTGTTCCCGGGTCTCCGTCGCTTGTTTCCTGTTTTCCCTGTCGTCTGTTATCATCCCTTCCTTCCTCGTCCAGTTCCTGTGTTTTCCGGCGATTTCAGAACTGTCGCTTCGCATCAATGCGTCCCGACACGACGGCCGCAGCGCCCTTGTTTCAGAATGTTTCCGTCGTGGCCTCTGACGGCCGTATCGGCAGATTTTCTTCAAAAGAGCGATAAGAGAGATAGAGCACGCAAAGTGTTACTATGTTACATCCGCTTATTTGGCAGAAGACACTCAGACGTTGTGGCAAATGAGATAGGGCGGGCGGTAGAGGACCAAGGGGTCCACACTCTCAATACAATCGACCACTTTCTCTTTCCGTCTCTCATTCCTCTCTTTCTCCTCCCCTACTCTCTCATTTTTAAAATCTCTCATGTTCTTCTGATATCAGAGGCAAAACCTCTAAAGTGAAGTAGATATAGAAGCCATTACTTTCCTCCCGTTTAAAAAGTGCGTCCTTATCAACTGTCCTTCCTTGTATTCAGAAGAACGAGATTTCCTTTGTTTATCTGTCGATGGGCTTCCTCTGAACTCCTCCGTGGTCTCCCAGATGTTGTGGGTCTTCGCATTGCATGGCTTGTTTTGTTATTGGCGTCTGCCAGCTGTGTGCTGTACACAGAGTCAATATGATAACACTCGAAGGTGATCCCTTCTTTTCTCTTTTTTTAACTTCCTTCCCCAATTCCTCCCTCGAAATTCCGGAATATCTTTCATTTCTCCTTCTTGCGACCAATGACAAAAGAATGGCGTAAGACTGATAAGCAATCGCATGCCAATTGTTTTTTCGTTCTTTTACGTGGATGTTCACCACAGTTCAATGGTTCCCGCCACGACTGAAACCACTTGAAATTGAAGTCCTGACTGATCATTTGCTTTGCGACCTTGTTAATGTCAGGGCAAACAAGAGCGCAAATTGACAACTGCAGACTAAAACACGAGAATTCAAACCACTGCCGAAAATCCAGTTGAATTCTGTAGTTTTCAGCAATCCCCTTTATTTTCTAATGGAACACATATCTCTTACGTTATACCGTTAAAATGCGAACTGTCTTCAGAAGTTCCGCTTTTAAAGAACAATTCTTTTTTAAGTAACACTGCTGCATTACGGAGTATTGTCAAAATCCAACGGACAATTGCTTTTTCAGCCGGCTCGCGATATTTTGAGATAGCAATCTCATATTCATTCCCCTTTTTTGTATTCCCCAGTTTTTTATTCTTCCGATACTGAGGTGCCCCCTCTTCTTGGCTGGTTCTTTGGTCGAATGGTCCCGTGACTTGCAGCCTTTATAGGCCTCAGAGTCAGGCTACAAAGCGGCCTCTGGCCGAGTGAGAGCCAGTTAGTTATCTGTGCACACAGTCTGCCCGCCCCACTATCGCATTTGATGAGCTTCAGATGGCACGCTGATAAGTGAACACGGTTGCATTACGTGCTTCTTTCCTCGCCGACCGCTGTTTGCTCGTTTTTCCTCCACTTTTTCCCTTTCTAAGCCATTCCGCAACAGGGATTAGCGTCTAGCCAAAGGGAACGGTAGCGGAAATCCTTAAATAGCGCCTGTCCGAAGGAATTGATCACCTGTTACACCGCTCGTATTGACGTCATTCGTTCGGGTTTCCCAGCTATGCTTTCGTGTCGAGACCGCCCTTTCGGTTAGTTTGTGAATCTACCCATCTCTCTGGGTTAATGCTCTAAGAAGGTCGTTTCACTTTCTTATACGAGCGCAAATCAGCTGTAATTCGAGACCACAGATCACCTATTTCCGGCGATTGATTGATTCACGTCCCGCCCTTTGCGAAAAAAGCCTCAATTACCCATTTCTTTCCTAATGACAAAACCTTTTAATTATACGGTATTTCGTGAACTTGAAAATATGAGTTCAGGGAACAACTATTTCTAATCTCACCATCTACAGTACTCGAGGAAAGCTTTGTTTATTCAAAATTTCCCTATTTTATTTGTTTATTTAGAAGAATCCATGTTTTTTCATTTGAACTCTATAAGAAGAACATTAGAAAGTGTTATCGGTCGCCTGGTCTGTTCCTATCTCAAGTTTGTTAGCCGAAATCCCTTTGTGGGTCGGCCGAATGACGTCCGCGGTTTTGCGGAAAGGGCGGTGGGCAGGGCGTAATTCGCTCCGGGGAGATCTCTTCCCAATGGGATTCTCCTTCTACAACCAGCGACTGTCTCGTGAAATTGGAGAGCCGCCAGTTGCTCGTAGCGGCGCCGGCGGCATTCAAGCGGCGCTTGTTGAGCTTTTATTGATTCCACACTGCCCAGTGACGTAACGACTTCCTCTCTCACTTGTCCTTTCTCCGATTTTCGGGGATTTCAAGTGGCCGGGCCACCTCTGGTCTTCGCAGTAATTCTGACAGCGGGCGGCGCTCTTAATTTCACCCGTCGCCTGGATTGTTTGTGCACTAATATGTGATCGAGATTGATTCCCGCCGCGAAGCGATCGATCGCTTCCTTCGAACTTGGCTTCCCGTTCCCTTGTACCCGACACTCCCCCTTCTGTCTCCGATTCCACCGCAAACACTCACTTTACGCGGGTTTCTTCCGTTCAAATATCGCCTCAAATGCTTTCATTCAAAGGAGGAATCCCCATCTGCTGCAGATTATATTCTGCAGCTTGTTTTATTCCCTGAAAAATTCCAACTATATTTGCAAGTTCTCTTCTAGCAGCTGTTCTTGGATTTGTGCCAAGGAAGTAATGGATTTTCCCGCGCTCCGCCTCCGTCTTTTGAATTTCCCCGCCCTTTTACATACTTTCGATATGATTTGCTCGTGCTAATGGGTTAGGCGGTCAGAAGATCAGTATATTATTGTTGTGCAGTATTCCCAGTTTTGTTTGCTTGCTATTTTTAGCAGGTGACCCATGGCTAAATGACGAAGTTCCAATTCTTCTGGACACAGTGATCAGTAGTCGTGCCATCGATTTGCCTCTATTTGTCTTGAGTCAATGCATCTATTTCCATCCCTCTTGCCATTGTTTCCCTGTCGTCTCCTCCTCCCCGAGGGCCTCTCTCGTCTGTCGTACGTTCCTCTGACTCACCGGGGCTGCCGTTCTGTCCGAGACAGCTTCGTCTGCGTCTCTTTCTCCACGCCCCCAGCTGCACGGTCAGCCGCACCATTCACTTGCTGACCGCTGCTGCCAGCCGGCTGACCCCTCCCTCTTCTGCCTGGGCTGTCACTTTCCTCTTTTGCAGCCTTATCACCCGGTTATTCTTACGTTGCTTAGAGGGGTGAGCGGCTTGGGGACGACGCAATAAAAACAGATAAGGGACAATCAGCCCCCGGCTCAAAATACCCCTTTTTACGAATATTGCGTCAGCAGGAAATGCAAAAAAGCATTAACGGCATCAATTATGCCCCCCTTATGCGTTTGGCCGCCTAATGGATCGCCGCCCAAATCCCCTGATTTTAGGATTTTTCCCGAATTTCTGTTTTTTTATACTACTTTGTGCTCTCCCGTTGGCGTAGAAATGCCCAAATTACCTCCGCCGCCCTCCAGAATGTGTACCCAAGCATCGGATTAGCTGCTGTCGCGCGGGCGTAGTCTCTGTTGAAACGGTGAAAAGTCCCCGGTTATGAGCGAAATCGATCGACCGCTCCTCCCCCTCACTCTTCTCCATCTCCCTGTATCTCATTCTTTCTCTGTTGTATACGGCCGCCCACTCAATCTTCTTTTTCCAGGCGCTCGGCCCCACGTCCTCGAGTGGTTCTAATTGGGTAATCGGCTGCTGCTCCACCAATCGAGCACCATGGCGAAGAGCAACAACGCCATCGAGGAGAACACCACTGTAAGTCTAAGACTGTCAGGAAGGCAACACCTTGGGGGTTTTCCGCATTTCACGCTGTTTTATGTGTGCTTGTAAATTCCGCGGCTATCGGCTGTCGCAAAACATCCAAATGTGCGTGTCGCTCTACCTTTTTGCGATAATTCGTGGGCCTTGAACGCCTGATAATATCTGCTGCTCGGTCGCCACGAAAACACGACCGAAACGACAACAAAACGAAAGGGAAGGGACCGGGAAAAGAAATATTCCCCTTTGGCGGGGGCGAGGTTCGTTAAAGGTCTAACTCATTTTGGGCATGTTTGTGGCGCTCGTCCCGGCGGCAGCCATTTTCTATGCATATGCACATTTCGTGTCGGATGATTAATTCAGCAATGCATCTGGACACGCCCAAACTTTAGCGCAATCCTTCCTCCTGGCCCTCTAAACCTCTCATTTAAGCTCATGAATGGGAACAACAAGAAGAACGACATCGATGAGACCTTCTCCAAGTTCCTCTACAACAAGGACCGCGGCACGGTGCTCGGAAGGACCGCCAAGTCCTGGTGTAGGTTCCTCGCTCATTCTATTCTAAAGTCCTTTTAGGCCAGATCATCGGATTCTACATTGTTTTCTACACCCTCCTGGCCGCCTTCTGGATCGCCTGCCTCGCCATTTTCCTCAACACACTCGACCCCAAAGTGCCGCGTTTCTTCGGCAAGGGCACCATCATCGGCATCAATCCCGGTAGGTGCCGCTAATAGGTCCGCGGGTCGATCTGTTCGTCCTCACGACGTGTTTATTTCCTCTGCTTCTGATCTATATTCCAATTGATCTGCTTCATTCCGTGACGTAGTCGGCCGGCCGGGAGAGCAGCCGATTACTCGCGCATCCGTCGTCTGGGGTGCTCTCTATTTGTCGCCGTCCACGGCATGTGGAATCAGGGCAAACACCCGAGTGGAAATGTGAGCTCCTGCTGCCGCATCGGCAGGTCACACTTGCATCAGGGCTTTCAAGGAATCTACGGGCCGGGCCGTGATTGAACCAACGGCGGCGGTTGTCTGTTTGATTCGGTTGATCCGCGCAACGCTCGTTCAGCTGGAAACGACCTTTAATGGTTGTGTGATCGGTGACCGGTCATGTTGCGGTCGATGCCCTCTGCTGGCTCCCGTGGCATCTGTTCCACTTCTCATCCACTGTCCTCTTCCAGTTCTTTGGCTCTTTGGTGCTCAATCCAGTGGGTTCACGTCGGAAGTAGCTTCTGTTCCCACCGCAGTAGTGCCACCCGGCTGTCTCTGCAGTTGCCTCTATTTGTTATGTTGCGTCCTCGAGCACTGTTTGCATTGAGCGGATATCAAATAAATTCAGCAGTCGGCTGCTTGGCTGATAAAACGCAATCAGTGACTTCCCGGCGACATTCCGAGATGTCGCATACACGCACATTGATTACTGCGGATGCGCAGAGGGCCTCTGGGGCCGTGTGCCCGGCTAATTCGCACGATCCGCTGCGCACACGCACTTTTGTCGCTGGAGAAACGGCTTTTTGATACGCGGAGGAAGGCGTCTTTGAGAGCAGACGGCCGGAACAAAGGGGATTTGAATTCGGGCAGGCGAACTCAGGGTGACTGGGCTCTTTGGGGACAAATGACTAATTCGGTTCTTTGTTCTTGCAGACCATCTGCTCATTTAGGCATGTACGGTTGAACATTGAGGCATTGGATTCCTCAAAACTGAAGTTACAGTAATGTCCCCGTCGAGGAGACCATTTGTCGTAAATGTCCTCTTTCAAAGTGCTTGATCCAAATAGAGTTCCCAGTTGTAGTTTGCTCTCCTATTCGTCTGTCTTTTGAACTTTGAAAGTTGTTATCTGGCCACGTCATTTCTTCCAATTCCCTACGTTTATTGCCCTGGCTTCCATCGCCCATTACAGGCGAGGGGTTCGCGATAATTCCTGTACTTTTCTGTTTGTTCCACCGGGTATCGTATCTCTCTTGGTCGTCGGCGGAGACAAAACAGCCAAAAACTCGAGTGTTTGTGATTCATACGGGACGGTGGCCGCCGCCTCGCTTGTTTACGGTTGTATTTAGGAAAGTGGGAAAATGTGTAGTAGATAGGGAAGGCGATTTCTGGTGCTTTTTGCTGCTACTTTCTGCAAATCTAATCTCGTGTGCAACGCCGTAACATCCGGTTCTTGGGTGACGCCAGGCGAATTAAGATAGCGTCTTTATTATCACCATAAACTGTTGGACTTTAGGCGTCGGCTACCAGCCGTGGTTGAAGGAGAACCCAGATTCCACCCTGATCAAGTACAACCTCAGGGATCTCAGCACTGCCGACCCCTACGTGAAACAGGTGAGAGTGTCCCTTGGCCCAGCAACCATTTCTCCTTCAGATTGACGACTACTTGAGCCGATATGCCTCCTCCGAAGGCACCCGAGTCTGCACCGGAGACGACTCCAACGCCGCCCTCTCTGGCGAGACCCCTGCCAAGGTGGGTTCAATTCGGGTGGAAGAGTCCAATGTGTATTTCAGCCCTGCCGATTCTCCCTCGATGTGTTCGAGCAGCACGGATGTGCCAGCAAAACTGCCTACGGATTCAAGAGCGGAAGCGTAAGTTGGAGGAATAGGCAGGGGGAATGTATTCCTTTGTAGCCCTGTGTGATTTTGTCGCTGAACCGTCTGATCGGATGGGAGCCCGTCGACTACGCCTCCGACTCTGTGCCGGAGCAGGTCAAGGACCGCTACCAGAACGGATCCATCGCCCTCCACTGCGACGGAGCTGTCAGTTTCTTTTTAAATACCCTTTTTTATTATTTTTAAACATTTATTCAACCTTTTCCTTTTCAGAACGACGCCGACAAGGAGAACATCGGATCTGTGCAGTACATTCCTCAGGAGGGAATCGACGGCCGCTACTACCCGTACACCTACGTGGACAACTACCAGCAGCCCATCGTGAGTCATTAGACTTCTGCCCATTACATCGTTCCTTAAGGCCATGGTCAAGTTCAAGTCGCTGCCCCGCAACAAACTGGTGCTGGTCGAGTGCCGTGCCTACGCCCTGAACATCGAGCACGACATCACGGCCCGTCTGGGTCTGGTGCACTTTGAGCTGTTCGTCGAGGACAAGCCGGCCGAGAAGAAGACCAGCCGATAGACGGCGGCGCCTCCGTAGGTCCTAGTTAGACTCCGCCACCGACAGCTTGTTATGCGGCAGCCGCCCGGCGGCCAGTCCAATCTGCTCACTTTTCTCATTGTTTTCGCGGTGCTATGATTCGCCGTGCAGTCATTTAACGAGCTTTCTCGCCACAAATCATAGCACCCGGTCCCCGCCCGTGGCAGCCTTCGGCCGCCCGCGACCTCGATCGTCTAGGATTTTCTCAACATTATTATGAGTAGGGTAACTTTTCGACGGCGCCCCCGCCTGCATTTTCTCGCAAGTATTTGTGGTATGTGAAAGAGTTTTATTCGACCGCCTCCTCGATACAGCCCCGTTCTCCCCCATCTATTGTGATGATGTTGTTTATGCAATCTGTACTCGTCTTCTTTCCCGATAATTCCATCGTCTTTTCTCATTCGCGACGGGACCCAGCGAACTCGACCGCGCATCCTCCTGTACACCCTCCCTCCCCTCCCCTAGTAGTCATGTTTCCCCGTTTCTAACCCCACACGTTATATGTTGTAATTGAGATTTAATAAAAGATATAAAACAGTGGCTATGTACACACCGATAGAAAGTGATCACAGACAAGGGAACCCCGGTTAAAAAGGCGAGTTAGGTAGGGTCGAGTAGCCCATTCGTGGTTATTATGGAGGAGAGACATCAGGACATGCCGCCCCACTTGAAGTACGAACCCCACGAGGCATTCGAGGGGTCGGAGGAGGAGCCGGGGCCTGAAAACAAGGGGATTTCCACGGATGGACGGGGACTTACGAGTGTCGGCGGCTCGCTGGAGGATCTGGAGCTCCTCTTCGGAGAGGCGGAGCATTGTGTTGAGGATGGGGATCAGCTGGCACTTCTCAGACGCCACTTTCTCAGGAGTCAGGAACTTTACGATGACGTTCTTCAGGTACTCGATGTTCTCCAGATGACTCTTCCTCTCCTCGTTTCGTTCCAAACGACGGATTTCCTCCTTCAGACAACGGCTCTGAAAATACAATACATGATATTTCAATATACATTAGCCCACCTGTTCAGTGAGTCTTCCGTTGGCCGCCTCGCTTTCGTTGAGGAGGGACGTGGTGTGTTCCGCCTGTTTGCGCAGTCGGCTGACCTCCTCCATCAGCTCCGGAATGCTCTCCACCGTCGGCGTCTTCATCAGATCGCCCAAGGTCTCCTCTCCGAACAGCACGTCCTCCAGCGATCGGTCCTAAACGGCATCCCTTTCACCATCAACGACCTACCTCCTGTGTCGGTTGGAACGTGTGGTCAGGGCTCGTCTTCCTCTGCTCACTGGCAAAGTCGAATTCACTGCAATTATATCCTTCGTCTACAGCCCCTTCCCTCCTACCAGATCTGCGGCTGAACGGCTGCGATAGGCGGAGCTCGGACGGTCTTCTGTTCGCGGCGGGACTCATCCAGCTGCGAACTGAGCTCCTCCCGTCGCCTCCTCTCCTCATTCAGCTGCTTCTGCATATTCTCCAGTGCCTCTTCGAAGCGATTCCGTTCAAAGCTCAGAACAGCCTCCGACTGAAAGAAAGAGGACTAACGGCGCCAGATGACCAAAGAAACCTTGAGGATTTCCTGGCGACAGTCGGTCTTTTGGCTGTCCGCCTCCTCCAATCGCTGTCTGGTCTCCGTCAGCTGAGAAACCACCGTTTGGAACCTGTTCCTGTACGAACGAAGCTCATCCATCCTGAACCTCAGCCCCTAATTTCCTTTAAACTCTTTTACGTTGAGCTGAGCGACGTCTGCAGTTCCTCCACCTCTCTTCGCCTCCTCTCCAACCGAGTCCCAGCCTCCGCCGCCTTCTCCTTCTGTTTCTCGCATTCGTCGTGTTTCGCAGCCACATCCTTTCTAAACACCCGTTCATTGACTGCATTTAAATCCCCCTACTTCATCTGTTCCACCGTTTCCTTGAGATTGGCTACCGTAGCCTCCAACTCCTCGCTCCTGTTCTTCGCAGCCTCGTCCTCACTGGCGGTCGTCGCCTTCTGTTGCAGAACGAAACGCGCACGCGACTGAAACCGACATTTGAATACCGTAACAATCTATTTACAGTCGAAACTACACAAAATCCCACCTTGAAGCTCTCGAACTCGGTCTCGACGTCCCTCGCTCGGCTTTCGGCAGCGGCACTCTCGGTTTTCAATCGGTCGTTCTCCTCCTTCAGAGCCTCGCTCACCTCCTCCAGACTGAAACTGTCCGTATTTCCTAGAGGAACCGTCCCTACGCCGTGATTCTCTGCTGGCTGGCCGTGATTTCCCGGCCGAGGCCGAGTCTCTCGCTGCCCTGGTTCTCCAAGAGGCCGTTCAGCTGCTCATTCAGAGACGAGACTTCGCCTTTCAGCTGAGAATTCACCAATTGAGCCTCTAAAATCGATCAATTTGCCTTATTCTGCAGCAAATACCGTATAGGCCATTGCGCATTTCCTGCGCTTCCTGTTGGAATGTGTTCTTTTCCTCCTCGATCGCCGAATACGAGTTACTAAAGAAGATCATGAGATTTTGGAATACAGAAACCGACCGTGCTTCATCCAGCTGCGTCTTCAGTGTTCCGATTTCAGCTTCGTGGACAGCCGTGGTCATTTTGGCGCTGGCCAGATCTTTCTCGAGGGAACGAACCTGAAACAAAAGGAAACCAAGTTGGGTAAAAATGTAATTGTTTGAGAATCCGTACCTTCCTGGCGTAATCCTCCACTTCGAGGGAGAAGACATCGGCCGTGCTCTGTTGCTCTCGAAGAGCGGTGAGGTCAGCCCTGCTGCTCTCTAAATCCTTCGTCAGAGAATCGATCTTGGCGGAGAATTCTTTATTCTTCAACGAATCATTTATTACTTCCGTGTTTTAAAGCAAACCTCTTCCTTCACAGTGTCCATCTCCTTCATTCCCTCCTCCAGGTCCGCCACCCTCGCCTTCAGCACCAACTCCGTGGTGGTGGCTTCATTCGTCTCCTCCGTGGATGCCTATTCAAACCATGTGAATTTGTTAAATAAAACAACTTACCTCGATGAGGAAGGACTGCTTGGTCTCCAGTTCCTCCACCCGCCTCGCATAGCGAACGTTCTCCGCTTCCAGATTCTTCAGCCGTTCTGTGCCGTCAGATTCCCGTTCCTGCACAGATTCCTGAATAGATCATCCAGTTTAGAATAAATGCCCCGTGTTTCCAACCAATTCCTTTTTCAGTCTGGCCAATTCCTCTCGAGAATCCTTGTTGTTGACCAGCTGCTTCTTGGCGAAGCGGATCAGATCCTCTCGGCTCAGAGAATCCAACTGAAACGGAAAATAAATAAAAGAAACAAAGGCCGCTGCCTACTTTCGACGTGGCCGCTGCCATCCTCGAAAGGCCCACGGTACTATTCTGTAAAAAGTTAGATTGCTAATTTAGACAAAAAACATAACAACATAAGCCACGGCGTTTCCCTCTAGTTGTTTAAAAGGAAATCACCAGCTGCCAAAATTGGCGTTGGCATTCGGCCAACGCGGTCATCTTGTGCCCATTCCCAAATGCGGTCCCGCCGCGAAAGAAAGAACGGTAGCTCTCCGCTTGTCTTCTCTTTTCTTTTATTTTCCTTCCTTTTCCCATTTCTTTATGTTTTCTTAATTGAAATTGAAATTAGAGTGAACGTTAGAGTGAACTTTAGAGTGAACTTAATTGAAATTAGAGTGAACGAATAGTTGCCCCATCTGACTTGTATTCATGCTCTATCTCACTCGACTGCCAAAAAATGGGTCCGCAGAGTTCCCCGGGTGCGACGCCGTGAAGCACAATCTTTTCCAGAAAACAAGAATTACTGAATTGGAAAGGAAAGAAACGCGGGTCCCGGAACGACAAATAATAAAAAATGAGGAACGGCCAGCAACGTGGCAGCCGATAACTTCTCGTTTCGGATAAAAATCGAGGGCGAGGGGGTTATTGACTATGAAATGAATTTTTTTTGAATGTCGATTTTAAAACATAGATTGGAACATTCATTTTGAGCGATTTCCTCATAAGATAAAATCTATTCTCAATCAATGGGTGCGAAAGGAGTGGTCATTTTGGGAAATACACAAAAATAACATGTTGAATATTGTACTGTCCGTCTGTTTGAGCGCAGATATATTGAACCACCAGGCAAGTATCATTCGATATATCGACTACTTATGCTTAATTGTGTGTATTTCCATTAAATTAAAAACAGGTAGATTAAATTTAACCAGTTTAAAAAGACTCAATCCTAACATTACTTCTGAAATGTAGGACTCTAGCTTACATCAGATAAACATTGCAATCGATAATGCCATCTAGAAACACCTGTTGAAAAAAACATACAATGCAAAAAAGTTCTTTTATACAAAATAGGTATAAGACAATACTTTCTTTTTACATCGACTATGTCTAAGTACAGGAAGATCACAAACAAATCACAACGTGCACAAATCTCAGACTGGGAAATGCGTGAAAATGGGCGCTGAAGAGCGAAACGTGACTAGAAATGTACTGAAGCTCTCTATTTCAAGGCTATTTCACGAATCTTCAGATGAGGTTTTGGATAAATGGCGGTTGGCTATGAGGTGTCCATCGAGAGCTGTTTCAGCTGCTGTTCCATGTGGCGCCACTGCATCTCGCTGGTTGAAAGGCCTTGGTGTCCTGTCAGTGACCAGTAGCCCTTGTGGATGGCAATCACCTGAACCACGCCTTTTTCCCCTTCAAAAAGTCAGCTTACCTTCTGGATCGTCTCCTGTGCACTGATGTTGGGCGCAGTCTCCAGGGCGGCGCAACCCAGACGGCCAGCGTCATCGTCGTCTCCGCACAGAACCTGAATGGTCTTTGTCGATTGAAAGAGAGGCTAAATCCCACCCGAACGCAGTGCTCAGCCGCATCCGCAATTGTGGTTAGGTCGTAGCCACCCTCGAGGGCCAGCACCACCCGGCCATTCGCGTATTTCATCAGCTGTCTGGTCATGTACCCAAACATGGCTGATGACACCTCGTATCTAAAAAGCGCCCTTGAATAACAACATTCAGCCTAGAATTCACCCTCCGAGGGCGTTGGCGTGTCTGCAGCCGGCGTCAAATCCAGCAGACACCAGAATGAAGGTGGGCTGGAACTGCTCCAGCACCGGCTCCACGATGACCCTCCACGCCGCCAGGTATTCTGGGTCCCGCATCACATCGCCGGAGAAGGGGACGTTTATGGAGAAGCCCTGAAGAGGACGTTTCAAGAACTGGGTAGGAGATACCTTTCCGTCTTTATGCCCAATATCCGTGACGGCACCTGTGCCCGGGAAGAAGTTGCCGTTGTCGTGGCGATGGAGGGACAGGTAGAGGACATTCGGATCCGCTTCGAAGCATAGTTGTGTTCCATTCCCGTGATGGACATCCTGGAAAGAAAGATAAAGTTCCACTTTCGATCTCAGCTATTCTGTGAGGGAATCAAAACGAACCCAGTCGATGATGGCGATTCGGGCGCACTGTTGCGGGTACTTCAGCTGTAGATGACGGGCGCAGATGGCTACGTTATTGAAGAAACAGAAGCCCATCGCCTGAACAAAGCAGTTGATTTGAAAAGAAAAAGGAGAACCTGGTCCCTTTCCGCGTGATGTCCGGGTGGTCTGATGCAGGCGAAGCCGTTGCGCAGCCTTCCCTCGGCTACCTGAGAGGCCAGCTCGATCAGGGAGCCAGTGGCCACTCGGGCTGCCAATTGGGTGCTGTTGTCGTTGAAGTAGGTGTCGGAATCTATGCCAATTCCTCCACATGGGAGCTGAAATGAAGAAGTTACTAAGAAAAGAGCCAATTCTTACCTGAACGAAACTTTTAACTGGCAGTTCGGAGGCCTCCATCTTCAAACAGGCAGTGGGCGAAACGGCGAAGAAAGTGACGTAGGTGGAAGTGTGGACATAACGAAGCTGATCCAATGAAGCCTTCTTCGCAGTAATTTTTTCACAGCTAAAAGAGAAATGAGATGTTCAGAGGCAGAGGGTACCTGTTGAGGAGCCCCGTCTCCTGCAGCCTCGCCCAGATGCTCTGAACCCGGCCTCCGTGTTCCACGTGAGAGCTGCTTTCGCCACAAACACACTCGTGTCGGGCCATCGCCGAGTCGTAGGCAAGTCCCGTGCCGGCGAAAATGCGTCCGTTGCTGCCTTCTGCGGAGGAAAGGAGCGAGACGACACGGGCTGCGTCCAGGATGGCCGACGATGAATGCGCTTCGTCATCCTCCGGTTCCTCTCTGAAAAGAAACGTTCTCTGCTTACAACAGAAGGCTTACCTGACAAGGCTCTTCCTCCGCAGAACGAGTTCTCTCAATTGCTGTTTGAGGAGGGAAGGGTAGCCGCCCACCGGAAGACTCTGCGACAGACCGACCACGTTCCGCGGATCCAACCGGGACCGATCGACGCCGTCCTGAAGACGAATTAGCATTCTGCAGCCAGGAAACCCCACCTCGTCGTTCAATCCGAGGCCGAGTTGAGCCTTTAACAAACTGGGAAGGCTGAGGAATGGGGACAGCTGGGCGGCTGCCATCAGAGAACTGAGATCGAAGGGCAACTGGGCGGCGGCGCCCAAAGAAGCCACGTTGAGGTTGGGCAGACTCGGCGAAGGCATGATGAGATTGGGCACGAGGGAGGGGGCGTTCATCAGGCCGTCCGGCGGCACCACACCCGAACTCTCACTGTCGCTTCTGAAGATGTATATTTCTAGCGGAAGAAGGCCTCACCTCCTGATGCCAGCTGGCTGCGGGAACTGGAAGGCCGTCTGGTTGTGCACCGGACTGGATCCCTTGCTGAGCAGTTTCGCACGAATCCTCATCTTCAGATTAGGCTCACTGTTGACCTGAACAACAAAGGGTGAGAGGAAATGACCATCAAACCGACCTTTCGCAGCTGGAAATCGGCCGGTTGAGCAGTCTGTTGGGGCGACTGCTGTAGAGTGGCAGGGATACGGTAGGGCTCGAAATGAGGAGAACTGACGTTCACCTGAAATGTGACACATAAGGGAAGAAAAAGGGGGTATTACCTGAGGACTCATGGGAGGAATGGCGCTGGTCGGAGGAGTTCCCGCCAGATTCGTCTGGCTTCCCTCGCGGCGTTGGGCTATCATGTTCTTCAGACGATCCTTAAAAAATGGTTGAAACATCTATTTCTTGATTAAAAATTATGTTAGTTGATACTATCATCAACTTGATAGTTTCCCTCTTGTAATGTTTTCAGTTTCCCCCAAACAAACACATTATTTTGTCCAATTTTTCATGCAAAATCTCACTTCCGGCCGTGACCGCCATCGATTCCAATGCACTGCGCTTCGTAAGATTACAATAACATCAAGGGCAGTGCGGAAAACATTCGCCGACAACAATAATTAAAAGTGGGAACTACCTTCGTGTGCTGGGAGATGGTCTGAGAGCCAGAAGGATTCGACAACGACCTCATTTCCCTGAAAAAGGGAGGTTTTGGAGCAGATCTGGGAGACTACGCTTTGAGTTTCATCGGTTGGATGTGGGGAGCAGCCACGTGGTTGGATTCCTTTGAAGTGGAGGCCACCTGGGGAAGGGCGTTGCTCAGAAGATTCGACATCGACAGCGACATTTGGAGGTCTGAAGGGGGTTGCAGAAGGCAACGCAGGGAATTACCGTTGCAGGGTTCCTCCTCGCGTGGTTCAGGGGCTGTCGTCTGGATGTTGGCGATGCTCTGGTAGTACTGCTGCAGGTGCTGTAGGGTCAGAGCCTGCTGCGCCCTCTCGAAGTGCGACATTAGATCCATCTGCTTCTGCTTCAACGACTGAAAATAACTTATTGTCTTCATCGAAAACAGAGATCGGTCTGTTACACAAGGGCCGGTTCATTTTTATTGCACGTTTTTGGTACCCTGTCACGCCGTGTGAGTTGAAGATAGCATGTATTCGTTTGAAAAAAGCACCCCCAAAGGGTCAATTTCAGGGTAAATTGTTTTTTTTCTAAATCACAACCGAAGGGAGGGTTCTACCCCAAACCATATACACCATCACTTTATCCTCGAACTGAAAGTCTTTCCCTTCTCCAAAACGCGGTCTAAACTAGGAGGGGATCCGTTTGTATCCGCGTGTCGTGGCATATCCACCGCCCCAGGCACTTGAGCTAAAAATAGCCGCCCGGCGAGTTCTATAAATAACGTGCCAATACTGCATCAATCTGCAGGCGCACGGCGAATGATCGATAAGACGTGTTTTGTTTGTCAACGCAATTAATTTGCTAATTGGGGGCGTATATTAGGAAAAAGAGGGTTTGCAGCAACAGATCGATGTTTTGAATAACCCTTAGTTTCAGAAATCATGGAAAGTGCGCACAGAACGATGTAGAAGAGAAATAAAAGGTCAATCGTAAACCCAATCAACGCGAAAATATGACAACCAAGGAGGTTGGAAGAGACAGCTGGCTGTCTCACATGTCTTACCACAACGGTCCTATGCGCATTGCCATTTTCAGAAAAGCTGTTTGTTTTGGTAACAAAGAGATCCAACCCAAAAAAATAAATAGTAACTCGCGTAATAAGTCAGTGTTGACAGCCGCTTTTTAAACTCATATTTCGGCAAAAGAAAAGTGACATGGCCAGGACAAGCAATGTTTCAGTCTTTTGGGCATAGAAGACGGGGTTGAAACATGCATTTCAGTCTGAAATCGAGTGCAGGTGGCACCTACCTCGCCCAGTTGTTGTTGGAGAAGGGCTAGTTTCTCGGCGTCTGAAGAATCACCGGTCAGGACGGAAGACATCTGGAAGGCGCTGCCCGATCCCGATGAGCCAGGGTCGGACATTGGAACGAACTCCTGCACCCAGCCAACTAGAACACACGGGATCAGCGGAAGAAAGCAGAACGGCAAGGACGGATAAAAACAATAATTAAATCGTAATAACAGCCGCGGAGGCATTCCGTTTGAAGGGGGATTATCGCAACACTGGATAGCAACCGCCGGGCGCACGCAAACAAACTATTTCTAGTTAGAATCTGCTCCGAAGAGAGGTTTGTTTTTGCTTAAAATGTTAGTTAGTGGGGGAAGCATAAATGAAAGAACGGGGGAGCTACATTTGACGAAAACTTTATTTTACTAAATATATAATTTTGCATGCAAAGAAAAACAAATATAACGTCTTTAAAAGTTTAAATCAATACATTATAAAAATCGATACGTACGCAAATAAGGTACGGTACGACATAGTCCTTCAATTCCTTCCTCGGATGGTTATTCATTGTTACTTATTTTTTCGTTTTATTTTCTTCTCACTCCAATAAATAGATAATTTCATCAGGGAGTGAAACACGTATCATTGCAGCGATTGATTATTTTCGGAAGGTAAAGTAAACACGGCGTCGCCTCTTTTGAAACCCATCTATTTGGCAAACTGTGAGAAATTATAATTTTGGTTTGTACCTTATTTCTGCCTAACATTTCGCTGGTTCTTTTACATTCAAGTCTAGACAGTTTGGGGTCTGGGAAAGGAACAAATAAAGCGCAGAAGCGAATCAACCGGAGACGAGTCCCTGCGTCACTGCCGCTCTCTCGTCTCTCTGCCGCAAACCAATGCATTTCTCACTGGAATTTCGACGGGGAAACTTCTATTTCTCAACATAGTCTGTCCCATTTGACGTAACACTGGTTTTGTGAGATGATGAGAAGTACTGCTTCTTAAATTTCTCCCCCTTGGTATTTATGACTGGAAAACTCCCTCCCTTAGCAGATATGTATTTCAAAACTCTTCAAATACCTGGTTCTCTTTGTTTCCTATTTGTGTGAAATCAATGTTTTCAGGGTCACAATTAATGGCCCTCGAGAAAAGGCCCTCGAGAAAACGCTCGGCGGGAGCACATAATCAGCAACAGAACGGTGGCGGTACGTCATCTCCAGTTCTTTTCTATTCTCCTTTTTAGATAATTCAGATGACTCGGGAGAGAGATCGCCTGTCTCGAAGAAGCCGCCAGGGCCATCGGGGTCACTGGAAATCAGAGAGAAGCCCAGCACGCAATGGTTGGTACCGCGGAACGAAACATTTCCGGTTTTGATCTACGGCTTTTAGACCGAAAGTTTTCACCGTTTTCGGACAAATGAACCAAAATCTTATTTTGCCCTAAAAATAGGATCAAATGGCCTAGTCTTTTATCCTTTTTTAAGATCACAGCAAATTACTGTAGTGCCCTATTTTGGTCGAAATAGCTTGAAAAAGTAGCCATCGAAACCCGTTTGCATCGTCTTCGGCAAAGTATTCTCTGCAGTTGTCCACCCTTTGACTGAATTTCTCCCCGTGTTTGACGGCGACAAGCGGTGAGAAATTGGCGCGATCACCCGTTTCTAACCAACACCGGTCGCAAATTCTCACCATTTCTCTTCCTTTCAGTAAAATCTGCCTGGAAAGTCCAAAGGATCCGCACACGACGTCGTGCTGTAATGCACTCTTCTGCAATAGCTGTCTCTCCACGGCGATGCTTACCAGACCCAGATGTCCCAGTTGCAGCATGGTCAGTCTCATCTCTTGCTCTTATTCGTGGATTTCAGGAGACCAGTGTGGCCATTCCCTTCGATTTGAAGGAACCCAAGCCAGAGCCCCTGGATCCAGACTTGAATTCTCTCTTTGATGCTGGGAGACACACATTGGACGGCGAGGGCCTCATGGTGAACAATGTGCCAGCCGAGGAGATGGACGTGGCCCTTTTGGACAGTGTCATTCGGCAATTGGGCAAGATACGGAGGGAAAAATCGGTGAGAGTGATGGATCACACGAAACGACTGACAGGTGGGGAGAAGGAGGAACGGGCGGAAAGAGGCTTCAGAATACATGTTGGACGATATGACGAAGAAGATGAGGAATGAGATCCAGTCGATGAACAGACATCTCAACACAATGTACACTGACCTCGAATTCACCCGCAAAACGCTAGAGGTAGGTGTGGAGGATGTCTTAATATCAAGAACCCTCTTTCAATATATACCACGCATTTTGCAGGAACAGGCATCCAGCCTGTCTATCAGCAGACTGAACGGCACTTCCTCCGTTCAGTTGCCCTCCATAGACAACATATCTCACCCAGTCTACAGTCTTTTCCCTCCGGTTGGGCCTCTTCCTTTCTCATAACGTCCTCTATTCAGAATGACGTCCAATTCGAGAGAGTGAAGAAGCATCGGGACAGCATAAGCACCTTCTACTTGGACCATTTGTCCACCGTTACCCCTCCTTCCTTAGGTTACCTCCCCTTCCTTCTTTTTTAACCAGACTTTAGATCAGAATTCGGAAGTTCGATTGGGCGCTTTGGGAGAGGTAAGGCCTTTCTGAAACAAAAGAACGATTTCCACTCGGACGGGTATTTTCTGTTATCGATGGTTTCTTTCAGATAATGAGCGGAGTGGCGAAATACGCAGAAGTGGAACGGGTAGCCACCCTGAACTACGACGCAGAGCCGGTCCCCCAGATGTCCATTGTTTCCAGGTGAGGCAATCCTTGTTCTGAAATACATTGCTTCTTTAGCCTAGAATTCGACAAGGACTGTGAGCGATTTGTGGTGGCCGGAGTGACGAAGAAAATTAAGATTTTCAACTTTGACTCGGTGAAAGACAATCCGTCGGGGGTCCACTACCCTTTGACACAGCTCAAATGCAAGAGTAAGATCAGGTTGGATGCTGCTTTGGCTGCGCACATTCCACTTTCAGTAATATTTCCTGGAATCCGAGCGAGAAGGAGATTCTCTGCAGCAGCGACTACGACGGCCATGTGACGGTTTGGGACACTTCTGAGGTTCGTACGAGACAGTCGGCTGGCAGGATGGGTTTTAGGGGAAGATTGTCCGGACGTTCGAGGAACACGAGAAACGCTGTTGGACAGTCCACTTTAACAACGTAGACTCGAACCTAATCGCCAGTGGGAGCGATGACTCAAAGGTGGGCCCAATCCTCGTGGCATATGGGCTAGGTTCGACCCTGCTCAAATGACCCCCGATTTCAAGTTCTACCGGAAATGTCAAAGTCCTAGGTAAAATTGTGGAATCTGTCATGCGACCGTTCGGTGGGAACAATCGAAGCTAAAGTGAACGTGTGTTGCGTCTATTTCAGTCCTTCCAATCGAAATGAGCTTGTATTTGGTTCAGCTGGTCGGTTCATGTCCCACCCGCTTGATCTCCAGTGTTTCAGACCACTGCGTACATCTCTACGACATCCGTAATCCGGCCAGAGCGTTGAGTATTCTGAAGGGCCATCGGAAGGCCGTCTCCTACGTTCGCTACATAAACGACGACCAGGTTGTCTCAGCGTGGGTTCCATTCCTCCCTTTTCTCCAGAAGCTGCATCCGCTCTCTACCTATTGTCTTCAGATCCACCGACAGTACCCTCCGTGTGTGGTGTGTGAAGACGGGCCGGTGTCTTCGCGTCCTCAGAGGCCACACCAACGAAAAGAACTTTGTCGGGCTGAGTGGGTTCGGTGACCACATCATGTGCGGTTGGTCCTTCAGAAACATGTATTTTCATTGAACAATTTAGGGAGTGAAAACAGCCGGGTGTTCTTCTACTACAAGTCCATTTCTGAGCCGGTCTGTAGTTATTTGGTGGGGAAGGACAACGCCACTGAAGAGGACTCGGAGGGATTCGTGTCTTCAGTGTGCTGGAAGAAGGTTGGATTGGAGACCACCCAGAGACAGAATCCCTGCTTTCAGGACAGCGACTACTGCTTGGTGGCAAACAGCCAGGGAAGAGTGCAGTTCCTGAAGCTGAAGTAAGACTGGTCTTCCAACGGGCGCCTCTGGCCTCAGAGGATATGATGGTTACGGTAATCGCCTCCCCAGGGGCTCCAGCCCTTGTCCCATGGCGGGTCAAAGAGTCTTCCCCCTTTTTACCGATTGTTGCATTTATTTACATTTAATCGTTTGTGTATTTGTTGCGCAGAATTCATCTCTTTCAGACGGGTTTCATGTCAAATTTACTACAATAAATACGTTATTTAGTTTGTTCTTTTGTTCTTTTGGCCAACGTTTCCAGTCCAATATCACTCGATGAAAACGGATGTTTAACATTTTCCAGTTCTTGATAGTTGTGGTGAAGGAATGGCAGCCAAGAGTGATGGCGACGTAGTTCTCCGACTGAGGGTGGGTAGAGTAAGGGGTCTCAAGAGCCTTTTTATAGAAGGCCTGTCTTTCCAAGGAAGCCCCCTGCGGGGAGGAAATCATGAAAGAGGCCGAAGAGGTCCTGGACAGAAAGGTACGGCCCCTTGAATATCCGTTGTTTACGGTCTCTGCAGGGCGGGTCCATCGGGTCGAGGAAGCTGGCTGCCCAGTTGCTGCATAAGAGTGGCCGTGGCCGAAGGGACTGGCTGCACCTGGCAGTGGCCACAGACGGAGGATCGCCTGAATTCCTGGCGAAGATGGCGACGATTTGGCTGAGGCAAAGAGAAGACTGCCAGATTGGGTACGGTAGAATTAGGCGCAGGATATTGGGGGTTCAGGGCGACGGACGATGAATTCCTCTTCTATTCATCCCTAATATTGCGAGTTTCCAAGACCACGGCACAGCTGAAGACGCTAATGGGAGAAGAGGAGTTCTCCAGGCTTTGCAAGTGAGTCTCTCTCTCTCTCTCTCTCTCTCTCTCTCTCTCTCTCTCTCTCTCTCTCCTTCTATTTCTATTTCTATTTCTTCCAGAGCCCTAGTATACGCAGCCATCGTCATGGCGGAAGTGCGATCGGAAAATTGCACCCAATTGCTCAAGGCGGTCGCCAAACTCTTCGACACTGAAAACACCGTCTCCGAGGTATCCCAACCCCATATATTTATCCAGATTCTTCAGATTCTCCAACTTTGCGTTGATGATTTCCCATCCGACATGGCTGGAAGTCTCCTCCTAGCCAGCATTTTATACACTGATCGCGTCATTTCGGTAGACCCATCTCGTAACGTTAATTCTTCGCATTGTAGGATTCTTATATGGATTACTGGCTGTCGCAGGTCAAAGATTGGGCCTCTGAGCAGGTATTCCTTCTGCATTGTTTTCATAAAAACTTATCGTTTAGGAGGTGGCAAGTGCCGCATCTTCGCTGGTTCTGCGATTGCTCTCCAGCAAGAGCTACTCTGAAAGGGTTATCCACGCCCTGGTCGGTTGCCTCCTCTCTTCTAGAAGGTTCGTCTTTTTGTTTATTAGTTTGTGTAACAAATACCATTCTCGCCAGAATGTGCAAAAGCGGTCTTCTGCCAGGAAAGCGGGCTGAGGTTTCCATCAGATATATTTGTGTGTCTTTGTGTTTGTGTATAAATGTTCTTTTGCAGTGTGGTTCGAGTGAACACCGTCCGCTGCTGGTTCGGTCGTTTCGCCGGTTCTCCCGTCGGAATCTCCGCCATCCACTCTATTCTGCAGATGTTGGTCGAGCGATGGACTCTGATTGCGGGAGAGGCTATGGATAGTCTTTGGCCACCGAATGGCGATGAAACGGAGGTTATTGGTCTTCAACGGGGAATTTAGTCGTCTGTTTTGAGGATATCTCGTGTGTGGACCCCCTATGGGATTGGGCAGAGTCTGATGGAGTCACCTGGATGGAGGACAGAATCCTAGGAACATATCTCAGTTTGCTGAAGTTGAAAACGCACGCCCAGGGAACCAAGTGCGTAGAGATGAATGACCAGGTTGCATAAGAGAGACATTGAGCAAGGGCTCGTTCCAGCTGTTTCTGGCGGCATTGCGATGGCACGACGACGAGATTCGACTGGAGGCATTCAGACTCCTGATGGCAATGGAGGAGCCCCACGAGATTCAGGGTAAGTCTCATGGCCATCTCCCGCATTCTTGTCTCTTTCAGAAGAGTTCCTTCTGGCCAACTGCGATACCGGAAATGAAAGCCTACATCGACTGGTGCTCAGCCATGGTTCCCGCTTCAAGTTCTCTAAGGAAGGAGCAGAGAAGTGGAGAGTGGCCACAAAGACAGTGGTTTCTGAAGACGATGTTTGACCATATTGGACTAAAGCAGCCGTTGTTCTTCAGAACTCTCGAGTGTTCGTCCCGGATTCCGTCGTTTGTCCGAGTCTTCCACAAGGCCTCCCGGGATTGGCCGACTTCGTGGAGAAACTGCTGGTTCAGGGAGGGTCTCTGTCTTCGAATGACGTTCCCTCCTTCCCCGATCTCTATGCTAATCTGGATTCGGCCGGAATGAACCACCGCGTCTATGCGAAGCTACTCGCGGTTGGAAGGAAATCATCGCTTAATTGGCATTTAGGACGCAATGGAGGAGGTGGCTGGGCAGTCGGATGAGGAATACGCAGCCACTTTTATGTGGAATATCGTCAGCAGATGCCGAATGAAGGTAGTTTTTAGTCAACACTCATTCAAGTCTATTCCCCTAGGCCGTAGTCGATTGTGGCTGTGCCCATCTGGAGACCCTCCTCTCCTCGCATCCTCCTTTGGTCTCCTCCTTCTTCTGCCAGACGACCACTCTCCTCCTGGATCCCTCCTGTTCCGTCAGGACCCTCGTCCTCTCCCGCCTCCTCTGGGCCTGTTGTGAGGCCGATAGCTCCCTCTTCCCCGTCTTCTGGGCCCGTCTCCGGCCGTCCCTCCTGCCCTCCTCCCATTCGGCCGTGCTCACTCGCCTCCTCAAGACTCTCAAACTCTTCCTCTCTATGTCCAGCTGCGGTATTTCGTCTTTTCTCACTCAGTTTCTCTCAGATTTTCCCTCCGAATCAGTGCCGATCTTGTTCTTTTTCTGCCTCGATGCCCAGGAATTCCCTGATTTTCTCACTCGAAGCTCTGCCACCATCGTATACGGTAATCAGTATTCTTGTTTATTTCAACCATCATTTAGGGTTCCTCCTGCGAAGCATCACTGCCCATCGCATAGAACCTCTCTTCAAATTCATGGCTGATCATAAGGAACTCTGGAACCAGGTTATCCCCCTAGCTGATTGTAGCAACAGGATCTTCAGATGAAGCCCAAACTGCGCAGTTTGGCTTCACTTCCCCGTCTTCAGAGGATTCTCCTCCTCACATGCCTTGCCCGCGTCAGCATTTCCCACCCGGCATTTTACGCAAACCACGAGCTGGAGTGAGTGCCTCACTCTTTCACTTCTATCTACTGCAGTACCCTTCGTGATCTACTCGACCAACTCGATGAGCTCCGTCTTCAGTCGCCAGATATGAGGGAGCGTCGATTTGCCATCGATGCGATCATCCAGCTGACTCCTAGGCAGAATCATCACAAGCTCAGGGAAATGGTAGGAAACACTTTGAAAGTTCAATGTTGGATCTTTCAGTTCAAGAGCTCGGTTGGTGATCTAAACTCAGCCTCGGATCTCCAATACCTACTGGATAGGTGTGTTTCAGAGTACTCGTTCTCATTTGATCATTGCACTGTCCCGTGAATATGCCCATTTTCAGGCTGACTCCTCCGTCCAGCGAGCCCTTCCTTAGCGATGCTATCATGAATTCTGAATTCTACCGGAGGATCGACTCAATCGATGGACAGATGGCTGCAGCCTTGAAGCGGTACTTTCCCATTTCTCTCAAATGAAAGCCATCTTTAGCCTCAGCGAGGAGGTTGATCTGGAGAACGAACTGTCGTCGCAGGGATTCGCCGTTGCTCTCATTCACCTGGCACAGCGACTTCGCAAATCAGAGTGAGTGACCCGTACTGTGCCTAATTTGTGCATAATGGCGTGTCATTGAAATCAATATTGGTCGTTTAGGTCCGTCCCTGCATTGGAACTGGCCTTGTGTTCCGCGGCCTCCTCCTTGGCCGACCATCCTTTCTCCCGCGTTCGTTCCCTCGTCTCCCGAATGCCGGCCGCCCTCGGTCGCACCCGCCTCTTTCTCCATGGAAAATATCTAAAGAAAGCCCTTTTTTGTTGATTTTCTCAATTTTTAATTGTTATTGTTATTGTTATTGAATAAATATGTTTTTACGTAATCTCCCTTTTTGTTGCCAGTTTATACTGCGGGTACTGTAACTCCTCCTGGGGGCCAATGTCAATTTCTTTCTAGATGTCGTTGTGCTATGCAGACGCCCTGTCGCCCTATGAAAATAAGGGAAAGGTCGGAATGCCAGAGGTAGTTTTTATAGATTCTTGTGAAATAGCCTAGTTGCAGTTGTTTGACAACGAGGCGGAGGTGGAGGAGAAATGCGCCAAACTTGCGGAACTTCTGAAAAACAGCAAGTGCTGTTTTGTGATAGCAGGAGCAGGTAGATTGGTCTATTTGGGTATTCAAATGGTGCTTCTTCAGGAATCTCCACCTCTGCTGGCATTGCCGATTTTCGCGGTCCGACGGGCGTCTGGACGCTTGAGAAGCAGGGACAGACGGCTGTCAGCGTCGACTTCTCCAAGGCCACGCCCACTCCCACCCACATGGCCCTGGTGGAGTTGGAGAAACGAGGCTTCGTCAAGTAGGTCCCCATTCCCATCAGAATACAGCAGTCTAGGTACATGGTGTCTCAGAATGTCGATGGATTGACTCCGAGGAGCGGCTTTCCCCTCAACCGACTGGCCGAATTGCACGGAAACGTGTTCTGCGAATACTGTGAGAAGTGTGACCGGCGCTACTACCGGCACTTTATCGTGGGAACAGTGGGATTGAAGCCGACTGGCAGGAGCTGTGAGGGAACGAGTACGGGGAGACCCTGCAGAGGACGACTGGTGGATTCTGTATTGGACTGGGAGAGCGCCCTTCCAGAACCAGAATACTCTACATCCATTCTCTACGCAAAGGTAGGGAGGCCATCGAATACTTAATCTTGTTGGCAGAACGCCGATCTGGTGCTCTGTCTGGGAACTTCACTCCAAATAGTTCCTGTCGGGGATATGCCTCTCCTGGGGAAGAAGAACGGAGGCAAGGTGGTCACTGTCAATCTCCAGAAGACGAAACACGTGAGGGTTTTCCATTATTCAACTAATTACACGTGTTCAGGAGAAGAAGGCAGGTGTTGCGATTCATAGCAAGGTCGACAGAGTCATGCTGAGAGTACTCGAGATTCTGGGGATATCGCCTGCCGAACTTGTGACCGCAGGTAAGATTCTTATAAGTTTATGGTCTAACTGACTTTAGACCTCGTGTCCACCTCGACTTGGCCAATAGAGACGTTCCCGAAGAGAACGAGGAAGCGCAAACTGGACGGGAAGAAGGAGGAAGTGAAGGAAGAGCCAGCGCCAGTGAAAGAAGAAAGCTCCTCTTGCGAATCAACCGTCGACGAAACGACAGTCCCTCACGTAGAAATCTCTCGCCCCCTTGAAATTACGGCTAATAACTGATCTCTCTTAAGCAATACTAACCCCGTTTGATTTTAATTCTTATTATTGTGTATACTTTTGTACCATAACCATTAACTTGTTTTAATAAAACACGAAGATATACCTCTCGCAAAACCTAGTTCTTGGAAAAATGCTAATTCGTGCCAAAATTATGATGTCGAAGTTAGAAATTCTAACTTCGACATCGTAATTGTGGGACAAATTAGAATTTTTCCGAGAACTAGGATTGGCAACAACTATAAACACAATTAAACAAAATTCATTGCTCGCAGAAAAACGCCTACAGTGAAATTTGGTTACGAAGAAGTTGCTTTGGCCTCCGGCTAATAGGCCCTGAAGTGGTTGAGCTGGGGGTCGAGCTGGTTCCCTTCGCAGTTGCACTCGCCATCGTTGCAGAAGGGATGGGCGTATCCACACTCGGCAGCCATCACACGACACTTGGGGAAGAACCTTAAAGGACTGTTCTTCCGTCTCGGCAGAAGACTCACGCGCACTCCTTGTGGGGATGCCACAACTGACAGTCTTCCGGGTTGCGATGGACCTTGTCCTCCCAATGGGGACACTGCGGAGCCGGCTTCCGGAAGGGACCTGAACCCAACTGGTTCAAAAGTTTCTTTCAGAACAACCATTGGCATCCTTCATTTCATTGTTCGGAAATCCGCCACGAGGAGAAGAACGGGCAAAGGGGGGAGGTGCAGCAGACGGACTAAAAGGGTTCCTCTGGCCACGGCCAAGGGAACCGATGGCCTTGGGCTCTTCCTGGTCCCATTGATCACCACGAGAACCAGACTGCAGAGGTCACCTTTCCTATTCAAACGGTCTGATCTACCTGGAAGGGGTTGGCCTGTTCGAAAGGATTAGGTCTCTCAGCGTTGAAGGGGTTTCGTTTCTCCTGCGGGGCGAAGGCCGTGGGACGGTCGAAGTGGTTATTTTGGATTTGCAAGCTCCCCTCTCCCATCTTGAATAGATATTATTTAAAGTTTTATGATCATCTGTGAAAACGAAAAACTCACGGTGAAATGATTCTTTTCCTCGAAGACATTTGGTTTCTCAAACGTGGAAGCAAAGGGGTTCTTCTTCTCCAACACAAGCTGCTCCTTAGTCTCTCGAGGGAAAGCAAAAGGACCGTCCGAACGATTCCTTTCGAAGGCCTTGGTCTCCTCGTAGTCCTTTTCATAAGAATCGTCGCTTTCATCGGAAGGTTTCATCATCTCAGAATGCACATTGTTGCCCGGGGTCATATGAGCCATCTGAAACCTGGTTATTAATGTGAGATTCCTTGATCTACCTTGGATTTGGCTCCAGGAGACGCCTTGGCCCAGGCTCCAATGGGTTTCGTAGTCTTGCCATCGCTGTCATCCGCATCTGCCACCTTCCTGGAATCAGGCAATTAGTTGTTGACCTAATGAACCTACGTTTCCAAAGGAAACACAAAGTTGCTCAGTTGGGCAATCGCTTTGTTCAGACTGTCGTTCAACTGTTGCATCACCGTATTCATTTTTCCATCGATCACTGCCTTAGCCGCTTGAGAGGGAAAAGACATTTCCAGGGTCTTTGAAAGTTCAAAGCGGCGACAAGCAATACTCGATGTATCGGCGTTGGACGGATGGAAGAAAGACAGTTGAGAACCCATCGAAGTCAGAAGATTAGAGTATTCTCCAGGACCTAGATGGAATTGCTTTGAAAATGAAGAAGTATCCACCAGAGATGAGGGCGAAATATCCATCGTGGTCATTCTTTGCGTGCTTGAGCATTCTGTTGGCAATCGACTGTTCCAAATCCTCAGATGATCCAAAATGGAAATGAGACACTTCACATCCCTGAAGAGATGCTTTCGAGGGTAGAGGAGGTAGCTACCGGAATGAGCTGGACGCAATCCAGAACCTCGGAAGGAGTGAGTCTAACATCACAACAGAAGAAGAAACGGATGAGAGTGATGGAGAGCTGCGAAGTGACGAATCGGATGAGCCTTTCGATGCTGTTGAGGGAAATGGGGACCGAGTGATAGTTGTAGAAGGCGTAGACCAGGCCATCCCCCGCGTCGCCTGAATGAGATTGAACTGGAGAAAAGGAGAGACAGACCAGCGGACCGACGACTCATCTAGGAGGAGACAGGCGGAGGAATGACGAATGCTAATGTTCTCAGTCTAATCAAAATTCCAATGACAGCCGAACAAGTTTATGCAAATTACATTAAAGAAAAAAACTATGTTCAAATTCGAAATGCCACCTAATACATCATAATAGGTTCAAGATAACACTAATTGTGAGTATCTTTTTCGAGGTAATTGGCTTTGGCTCCAACCTCTTTCCCTTCCTCTGCATCTCTTTTGAATGCTCTGGAGCCAGCTGACTGCCTCCGTCGTTGGTTTCGAATACCAAATCAGGCAACTGATATCGTCCACCTGTTGGGCTGGAGCCAACTCGAAATCCCTCTGCGCCCTCCGCCTTGGACGTGCTCTCTCGCCGCATCTGCCCATAATCCCTCTCGACTCCTCCCTCTTCGCCTACAGTATCCTCCGTTCGTGGCAGCCGTCTTCATACACAACCCTGTTTACATCAAATGTAACCCACAAGCACACTTTCCATTTGAAATTACCCCCGATTACCAACCTTTTTGAGACAATCCAACATTGGTCTTCGCTTCAACGAAGAGGAAACTGAGATTCCGAATGGAGGGCAATCAAGTGATTAATGTGTCCGAGTGATTCCTTTCTTTCTTTCGCTATGACTGCTCCCCGGGGAAATTGAAATTTCCACGGACACTGTCAGTGGAAAACATAGCTTTTCACAAGGAAGGCGATATCTCTGTGAACCTGCGAAGAGGGTTTTTTGCAAAGAAAAAGGGTAAAATTGTTTCACTGTTTGAAAAAAGGTCATTTGAATATGACCAGAACAATCAAAGATCTCAAACAAGTAGAGCCACAAAATTTTAAACAGAAAAAGGAAAACGATTTTGAAATCTTTCAAAATCCAATCCTTCGATTTGCAATGGGAAAACAGTTGTTAACCCAGCGCGGTCTCGTCAAGCGAAGATTATTTGAAGTTTGATTTGTGCTACAAGCCATTAAGTAAAAGTAAAAGTGAATGTCCATTCAGAAAAGTTCGAATTTCGATCGGAATGCGTCGTCTTTACGTGGCGGCCTCTGTCATCCGGCGGATCGACGGGATTACCGCCGACCGGACGCATTTCCCAAAAAATCGTTTAAAACAAATAACAACGATTTGATCAAACGCCCGCATTCACTTTTTAGACTCTACTTGACCTTAAATACCCAATTTACCCATTTTCGGATGGAGCTGTTAGTCTTGATCGTGGCTTAGGCGTTGATCCCTTTCCGAACTTCTGGCTGAGGGCAGATGTGAGGAAGGGACAGCCGGGGGTCAATTGCGGCAGAAGCGCTTGCGCAACGGAAAACATGGCATCCCGTGGAGAAACAATTACGGTAGCCATTGAGGGAACGGAAGCGCCGGGTCAGGCCCTCAAGAGGACGGCGTTGGTCCCTTCCGGTCTCTCCTCCGCCTCTCATTTCTCCCTCTTTCCAGAATATCTATTCCATTTCAGGAAACTGTATCCGGAGCTGGGTTCCATGCTCTACCTGCCTGGGGCGCAGGACCAGGCCGAGGGCAGTACCTCCTGCAGCTCTTCTCCTCCCACTCAACTGCTATCGGTCATTTCTTCCGGAAGGGGTTCGTCGCTTACTGAAACCGGTACTATTTTTGATTGGAATAAGTTTTGAACTGGGGGATTCACACTGCAAAAAACTTTTTTATCTTTCAACAATATTTGTAAAAAATGATCATCTACAGTCTACTTTAACAGATAATCCTATTTATTTTCGTTCCATTAGTTTTGAGAATCAAAAAAAAATTAATGTGTTTGATAGCAAACCCAAATTGGTGTCATGTTACGTTAAAAAGCGGAAGAAAGAAGCCACAGGATTCAGAATCGACTTTTAAGCCTCATTTTTGCCACTGAAAAAGCTGTACATTTTATCAGCATATAAATGTTAAGCTCATTCACTTATATTCACATATACAACTTTGTTTCTGTTGCTCTGCAAACGATTTTTGCAAGCGCCCAGAAACAAATCAAGAAACATTTCCAATTCAAATATGGGATAAGTGTGATAGTTAATTTTCAATTTCCTCTTTCCTGCGTGGTCCCATCCATCCCAGCCGGCTGTCTATAAACCGGCGGCGGCTGGCGCGGTCTTATTTATGCGCTCTCGGATTACGGTAGCGGTGGCGCTAATTGGTGCCGCCGGCACCTCGTATTTCGCACGTGGCGGGGATGTGCCGAAAGGCCGTAAAACGATAAAGTTTACAGGCGGCAGAGGGGAAGAAGAGAATAAACCAACAGACGAAGGAGAGAGATACAGAGAGAGAGAGAGAGAGAGAGAGAGAGAGAGAGAGACTCTGACCATCTGCTTCAGATTCCTGCTCCCAGTGTCAGCAGCAGATCCACGACCGTTTTCTGCTGATCCTCGACGGTCAGTTCTTCCACACCCACTGTCTCCGCTGCTCCTTCTGCTATTCGGAACTCAGCCACGACACCGGGTGTCACATCAAAGAAGGCCTCGTCATCTGTCGCCAGTGCTATCCAATGTAAGAAAAGATCAAAGATAAAACAAAGAGGCAGGATTGCGGCTGAATCACTGCTTTCCCCGGGGATAGATTTTTGCCCTCCTTTTCATCCAATTTTATGAATCGCGTGGTTCTCTAGCCGTATCTGTTTGCCTAAATTGGCATTTAACAGCCGACACAAGAAAGAATCAACTTCGATTTCTGTGTATTCAACAATGAATGAGAAGTAGCAGTCTTACGTCCAACAATAATCTACTTTCTTCCAGAAAATACCGACGAACGTGCTTGAAATGTGGTCTTTTGCTGCTCACCGAAGATCTGATCATGCGAGCGAGAGACTCCGTCTTCCACCTCAACTGCTTCACATGCTGTGTTGGTTTTATGTTGCTGTTTTTGAAGTTTTCAAAAGAGTTGAATAAGATAGGCTTTTGTTCAGATATGTGGCAGTCAACTGAATGCAGGAGAGACTTTCTCAATGAACGAACATTCGGATCTTTTCTGCCAGCGTGAGTGACTATCCAGAGGTTCAATCCTCTTTCAGTTCATACACAACTCAACTTGGCTGCCATGGACGTCGCAAAACAACGATCTGAGGACAGCGAAGGTCAGTTCCAAAAGAAAAGTAAACAGTTGTTTAAAATAGCGTCAAGTCATATAAGTTCCACGCGATTTTCTAATTGGCTTCGTTTGTTTTGAAGTGCCCGGGTCGTTGGAGAAAATCCTTCGGGGTGAACAGAAAAGAGATATTTTGGATACAGAAGCTTAAAAACGGGGATAGGATGGTTAAGAGAGGCCGCCGGTCAATTACCTGCTTATCTGGAAGCAATGCGACACCTAGCAGCTGCGAATCCATGACAACGGCTTTCCGATGGGTAGGGCTTAAATGAAGAGGGACTCTGGAATAAACATCACACTTAGAGATGGAGAAAGAGAAAGAGAGGGAGAGGGAAAGAGATAGATTGAGCGCAGGCTATTAACTGGCGAGGAGGAAAAAGGCTGCGTTAGAATACAGACATCGTTAGCTATGTCTTAGAATCATATCAGGGAATCATACCCCGGAAGGACCAGGTTGAAAGGCCCATTCAATAGAAATGAAGCCCAGAATTCAAATGAACCAATCGGTTTTTCATTATTAGAGTATCCAGAGGAAATCATTTCTCTCCTCAAGGCTAACGGTATTTGCCAGGCCCTTATTTTGCATGTTGTCGCCCAATTGTAACAATCAGTAGAAACTGAAGTCTCGCCTTTCAGTGACTTTTTACTTTTCAGAGCAAGAGGAAGACCAGCAGCCGAACAATCGATCGAAGAGGATGCGTACCTCGTTCAAACACCACCAACTGAAGGCGATGAAGCTCTACTTTACTCTCAACCACAACCCAGATGCCAAGGACCTGAAGCAGCTGGCTCAGAAGACGGGTCTCACGAAGAGAGTCCTGCAGGTGGTCTTTGAATTGACCATCGAGTGACTCATCAGATTAAAGGTCTGGTTCCAAAATGCGCGGGCGAAATACCGACGATCGATGCAGGGAAGGGACGGCCACACTCTCACGCTGGCACCTGCGGCAAGTGACCCATCCACGGTTGGTCCAGGGAAGAGGCAATTTCAATCGATTTTCAGCATTCACTGGTTCCTCAACGAACAGGAGAGTTCGTTCCTGCCTCGCCCAAGTTTGAACCGGAGTCTCCGAAAGCCAGTGTCTAGCCAGCTGGGCCAGACGAAGACTAGTCAGCAATTTTGATCTCGAACAATAAATAAAAGAAAGACATTGAAGGCAGCGGCAAATTTATCACAAAATTACACGTTTTCGGATAAGGATTATGGCATTTACAAGCAAATACAACAGAATGAATTAAGAAGCAAATAAAGTAGAATGAAGGAGAGGCTAGATCACGAAGGGGATCAGGGCCTTGCGCTCCTTCGGGTAGTCCAGGAACTTGACGTGGTAGTCCCTGAAACAGATGACATCTGTCAGTTATATTTATCCACAGAACGACTTGGCTAGCTGCACCACGATAGCTTGTACTGGAGAAAAGACGATAAACTGACAGATGGTGCTGGTAGGCCCTGGGTCCGATATTGCAAGCGGTGAACATGACGTAGGCGAAGGAAGGCAGGGAGCGACAGACCAGGGCATAGCCGGTCCATTCCACGATCTCCCCGAAGAAGTTGGCTCCCGACACGTATTCGAACATTCCTCCTGAAAGCCAACGGTCATTTGTCTTCGGTCACCCCACCCCTGGGTATTTTGTAGCCAGTCTCTCCGGGTTTCCTCAGGTTGCGGAGGAGGGAATCCGAATGGATATTGATTGCCATTCCGCAGAAGAAGACGACCACTCCGATGTAGGTGAAGGGGTTCGCGAAGAAGTCGTGCCAGCTGGCGTAGGTCGAGTGCCAGGCGCCCTGCAGGTAACCATTCCACGTACAGAAGACGGTGGCCGATAGCCAGATGAACCACGGGGTGCTGTACGAGGACTTGAGCTGCAGCGGGTAGATGAACGTCCTAAAACTATGCATTTCACACTTTACATACTTATACAATATTCGTATATATTCTGTTGCTGTTAAGGATAAATAATTAAACATCAGAATCATTTTGGGCAAACGAATATCCAATTTCCCTGCAAAACCTTCGTTTTGCATTCCGGGCGTACCTGTTGAAGTAGTGGATGACGAAGAGAGCCAATACGAGGACTCCTTCGGTGGATCGGGCACGGAAGAGGTAGAAGAGTGGAATGGCGAAAGAAGGCAGCTCTTGCAGGAACCAGCTCCACTTGGCAGGGACGGACCACTGGAAGCAACGACTGAAGCCAAGGGGAAGGCCTACCGCCGACTGCACGGAATATCTGCCGTACATGGCACGGAGGCCGGACAACAGGGCGACGAGGGTGAAGGTGCCGGAGACTATCATCAGATAGGACAGCCAGACGAGTACCGTCTGTTCCTCCATCTAAACCCATTGGAACAGTTACGCTCAATTCGCATAAGAATGAAACCGTCTGCTCAGAATGACTCCAAGAGGACACACAAACTGAGAACAATGTATTCATTAAAAAGGACAAAAATCAGAGCAATTAAGCAAAAATTGTGTTGCAAGGGAGGAAAAGTCATGACTGCACCGGGACAATTCCCTACCAGACACAGTCATAAATGGGGAATTATGAGAGTCTCACGACCATTTGCAATTTCTCGCGGGAAAAGATACAGGGGTACCCGTCGGAGAAAGACAATCAATTGGCACCTATCAACAAACAATCAAAAGAAACGTAGAATATCAGACGAGGGTGCTTGGTTCCGTGGAATTGTAGTGTTCCCCCAGCTGGTAGGCGTGGCGCTGGTAGACGATGGTCAGAGGCCGAGTGGAGTACTCCTCGCCGTAGACGATCACTCTGCCTTCTGGTTGAATGACCTGGAATCAAAATATGAGAGAGAGAGAGAGAGAAATACCTCAATCTTCCGTTCGAAACTCTTGCTCAGCGCAATCAGTTCCGGCTCTCCGCCCCAAACCCCGCCGTCTTTTGCCTCGCACTCCACAGTGCCGCAGTATTTCTCAAATTCGAATTCGTCCAAGGGGTCGCCGTTTTCCTGGAAATGATAAATCTAGTAAGCAAGAATATTAGGAAAAATACGTACATTCGTAAGGAAAGGCGCGAAATCGTCCCTATGCTCCATAATGTGTCGTGCGGCGCGGCGTCGGACGTCCTTTAGGAGGATCTGAATCGGGAAATGAGAGAAAATGAATGCTCGGACCTTGGATCCAGCGGCGCGGTTCAGCTGGTGGGCGACCGAATTGTAGAGACAGTCGCCGTCGGGAGCAATGTCGACCAGCTTCAGCCCTCGCTCCTGGAGCACCTTGGCCAAAGCGGTAGACTCGAGGAAGCGGAGGGAGGACATGGCCGCCTCGCGGTCCTCGGCGATGGCAGTCTTCAGCCGCTTGGCCATTTCTGCCTGTTTCGCCTAAATCCACGTAAACCAAAGGCCTCTCCAGTGTCCACCTGCTTCTTCTTGGCCTTTGTGTTGATGGCGGATTCCTTGTAGAACGACGTCTGAGCCTCCTCCTGGCTTTCCTTAGGCTGTTCAGCTGCCGATACGGTAGTCTCGGCCAATTGAGTCGTCTGAAACAGAAATGTTGCAATTCTTCAGAAGTGGGGGGGGGGGGGTAAAACGCTTCTTTTTTTTTGTAAAAAAAAACTATCACTTTTGTTAATCAGGGATTTTGAAAGTTGGGTTGTAGGAAGCACCCATGATCCATTAATGTTACGCCAATATATTAGAATTAAAAACATTTATAGTTAAATTTAAAAGGCAGGTGTTCCCACCAGTTGGTCCAACTCCCTGGCGTGTCTCAGTTCCACCTCCTTCTCCAGTTCCTCCACCACCGCATTCGCCTCCTTCTGCTTCTGCTTGTTCCCACATTTGGCGGCCTTCTTCAGAGCCAAACACTTTTCTACAAACCGGTACGTATTTCCCTGCCGCTGGTTCCTACCCTTCATCTCCTTCTTCTCCTTCCTCTGCCTCGCCTGCAGCAACTCCATCGGCGAATTTCCTTGCCCGTCACTCATCTAATATCTTTTTACTCACCCCAAACCCTATATGGTAACACTGGTCCAACCTGCAGAACGAAAAAGGAAAAATGAGAACAAATGTATTTATTAAAAGGGACAAAAATCAGAGCAAGAAGTGGGCAAAAAATTGCGTTGCAAGGGAGGAAAAGTCATGACTGCACCGGGACAAGTCACGACTAGATACATACACAGGAGATGCATGTACAACAGGGGAAAAGGCCACAAGGAACAGATCTTGCAACTCATACAGTCACAAATGCGGAATTATGAGGGTCACACGCACATTTGCAATTTCTCACGGGAAGAGACACAAGGGTACCCGTCGGGAGAAAAGTATGAGAGAAGACGCCGTGTTAGTTTACCACGAGTTTTAAGCAACCGAAATAGCATCTTGTTGGAAAGACGGTACACTACCAGTATTCGGATGGCGAGATGCTATAAGGACTGCTTACACGTGCACCGGGCACGCAAGACAGAAGAGATCTATATACAACTGTAGCGGAAGATAGATTAAACCAGACACGTGCACATTACTCGCGGAAGGGGTCCCTTGCAGATAAGACAAAGGTTGATTACAAAAGGATGTACAGACGGGGACACGTCTGTAACCGTACAAACGCAATTACTCACTTAAAGCTCTGAATATGACGAGGTGCACCTTAAGGGGGCATCTTCTTAGAAGAGAACGAAAGTTAAAAGACGGGACGCGTAAAATGTCATAGACGCAATAGGACTACAGCTGAAATCAATTATGTGTTATATAACAAGCAGTGGTTAACCTTGTTACTGCCAGTTGTCGTACCCTCCCTGTTGAGGATATCCGCCCATCGACCCGCCGTAGTTTTGCTGTCCGTAGCTCTGCTGCATGCCGTAGGGAGCAGCCATGCGGTTGCCACTGAATCCACCGTTGGAACTTCCGTAACCTGCAAACAATCCCATCAACAGCTGTTTCAAGACCAAAATACCACTGTCGTAATTGTCGAAGCCGGAGGAACGTCCAGCGAATCCCATCCTGGCACCACCACTGAAACCGCCAGCAGCAAATCCGTTGTTTGCGCCACTGTAGCCATTGTTGTACCCGTTGCTCTGGGTGCCGTAAGAGGAGGAATAACTAAAGTGGATTTTACAGAAGGAGCCATTGAATGAGCTACCCGTTGGTGTTGTTGAAGCCTCCGCGGTTGTTGCGACGGAAGTCCGTTCCACCAAAGCGGCCTCCACCGCGTCCAGAACGACCGTTCGAAATACGACCTTCGGCGGAAGCCCTCTGCAGCCAGTCCGGAACTTCCTTGTTAGCCTCGCTCATCAACTGCATCAGATCCTTCGCGATTCCTCGGTTCTGAGATATAGGTTATTCCCGATTTCTTGATAGAACACACCTTGTCGTTGAAGAAGCTGGTGGCTCGTCCGGTGTTTCCGCACCTTCCCGTGCGACCGATTCGGTGAACATACTCATCGATATCTGGAAAAACAGAATAAAATAATTAGTATTTGAACACGTATTCAGAATTAGGAAGCACTTCCTAATCCAACCACTGGAAAACTGAAGATTTAAAAATTACCCGAGGGAAGATCGTGGTTGACGACGTGCTTGACGTTGGGAATATCCAAACCACGAGCGGCCACGGCGGTAGCGACCAGGACAGTGTACTGTCCAGACCGGAAGACGGCCAGGTTCCGCTCACGCTCGTACTGCTTCAGATCACCATGAATAGCCACAGCCCTGAACAAGTCAGAAAAGCCACAAAGAGCAAATACCGGATCTGCTGGCGCTGCAGGAAGTACGTAAGCTCGTTGGCACCACGCTTCGTTTCGACAAAGACAAGCACGAGATTCTTGTCGTCTTCCTTCTCCAATATCTCCAAAAGGGCGCGCTTCTTGTCGTACTCTTCAACAAATGCAACATCTTGGTCGATGTTCTCCGACGTGGATCCAACGCGACCCACAGCCAGGAAGAGATAGTCCGGCTTGAGGAAATCTCCAGCAAGCTCCTGCAAAGATACTTGTAAAAGGACGAAACAAGTAACCAAACCTGGATAGATTTCGGGAAGGTGGCACTGAACATAGCAGTAACCCTGTGGTTCTTATCGGGCATCTGACCGGACTGAACGATCTTTCTGATCTGCGGTTCAAATCCCATGTCAAGCCTAAAATGAAACATAAACACGATTGGAGACGAAGTCCTACATTCTGTCAGCTTCGTCAAGCACAAGGTAGCGGCAACCAGCTAGTCCGATGTATCCCTAAAATAAAATATGAAAATTCGGGGGAATGAATCCGACCTGCTCGATTATGTCAATCAGACGGCCGGGGGTAGCGATGAGGATGTTGCAACCACTACGGAGACGGTTGATCTGATCGCGGTAGTTCTCGCGACCTCCGTAGAGAATCGCAGTAATGAGGTTCGTCCGGTAACTGAACTTCGAGGCCTCCTTGTGTATCTGCATCGCCAGTTCGCGGGTCGGTGACAGGATAAGGGCCGAAGGAAAGAAGCACCGACGTCCGCCGCCACCAATAGCAGGGGCCTTGACTGCATCAGGACCACCCTCCAGGATGTGGTGGATGATTGGCAAAAGGAAGGCGGCCGTCTTTCCAGATCCCGTCTGGGCGCACGACATGAGATCACGATTAGCCAGAAGGGTGGGGATAGAGTACTTCTGAAGATATATGGGTTGTTTTATTTCTTTATCCAGAAATACCTGAACGGGCGTCGGCTTCACATAGCCAGACTTGGTGACGTTCTCCTGTACAAACTCGTGGAAGTTAGCAGCAGCAAACTAAACAATTGATTATGATGTTCGCAAGATAAACGAACAGTATCGATGGGCGGTAGGGCTTCTCCACCGCTGACGTTGACCGGGATGTCATCATACTTGTCGAAGTTGATACCGCTGTTCGCAGTGCTGAAGAGATCCCTGGAAGAAAATATTTACTCAAAAATAAAGGCAACATACTTTTCCTGAGATTCACATCCATTCGACTGCTTCGTCCAGTCGCCGGAGGTTTTAGGAGCACTATAAAAATGTGTCAAGAAATAAAAACCAAAACAACCTGTCAGTATTATGAGCTCCTCCGAATCCGTTTCTCGGCCTAGATTGAGAAAACCCGTTCATGCTGTGGTTGGAGAACCTAAAAAAGAAAGAAAGATGAACAACTAGACCAGAGGCTTTTGTCCTTAATAAAAATAGCTGAACGTACCCGTTAGAGGCTGGCTGGACAGAGTTCTGGCTATCCGAATACCCAGAATTCATGTGCGGCTGTCCGTATCCGTAAGAACCGGATCCATTGCTATAGCCGTTCTCCCTGTACCCGTTTTGGTATCCACTCTGGCCTCCGTAACCGTTCTGCTGTCCGTAGGTCTGGCGATTAAAGCCACCCCCGTAGCCGTTTTCGGGAGATTGATTCCAACCGCCACTTAAGCAAAATTAGATGATGGCATGACCAGAGCACTTACCCGCCGTTGGAGTAGAACTGCTGACCGCCGTTCATGATGGAACCGCTTGCGACAGTCGAGTCTAGGTGGATAAGGTTACCGGTGTTACTCAAAGCACCGATAGGGTTACCACAAGCTCGAGAACCTCCTGGAAAATAAGACATTTTGAGAATCACGAGAAACGGAAAAGCGGACTGAATTGATGACAAATCCGGGAAACGCCGAAAAAGTCGACGGAAATCGATTGACAACATTGTTCAAAAAATTACCTTAAGGAACTATTGTACAAGCATTTTAATATCATCGATCGGGGAAAATCAACTCGCGCGTTTACGACGACTTATTTACGACAGCTAAGTACTCAATAAAGCTAATGTATTTAAAACTTAGACTATTTTTCTTTAATATTTTAACAAAATTATAATAAGAGAAAGCTTCCGGAAGAGGGAATTTAAGAGGAAAACAGATACGTGAATACGAGGCTGCTGAGTTTGGAAAAATTGACTGAAAAACCCTAGTCATCGTTGCGGGACCTAATAAGTCAGTCCTTTAAATAATAACATTAAAACGCGTGTGTGGGCTTGTGATTCCGAAATACGTGTAAAATTGGTTTAGTCAAATATTTATTTTTCTCTAGAGACACATAAATACATTTAAAATTTAAAAAAAAAAACAGAAATGAAAAACAGATGATTTTTCCTGAGGGTGTGAAAGTTTATATAGAAAAAAAACGTTACTAACTCTACATAGTAATTTGAAGTACCCATAACTCCAATAATATGTTACGCTCTGTAAATCTGTGTGTGAAGGGGAAACTGGTCGTTGACCACAAATTCTACAAAAAACAGACAACCCGAAACTCTTCATTTATCTACTGTGCATGTGTAGGTCCGTTGAGGCTGCCCTTCTTCGACTCATCCAGACTGCCTCCACTCCCATCGTCTTCTGAAATGCCCTTCCGAGTGACTATAGGTACCCTCACCTTCTATGAAGAGGGCCGTGTCTATCACTTGAGAAACCTCCTTGAACACACTGTCTGCATCTCCGTCTCCATCCACCTGAAGCCCTCTTTTACCTCTTTTCCTCCCATCAACCAACCACTCGCAGTTTTCCTTTCTCATCCAGGTATTTCAACATTGGCAGGGTGTTCTGCTTAAATGCAGCAAGTCGTATTTTGAAGACTTCCGGGGAGTCATCTGAAAGAGTTAATCAATGCGGGAGGTCTAAGTGTGTGGGCGGGCTGTCCTCCGGAACTCGCCTTCCCGTCGCTCTTCCCCCTTCTCGTATCGCTTCCGCACCATTTCCTCGCAGAATTGCTCGGTGCAGTCGATGAGAATAGCCACGTCTACACGACCTACCTAAACAAGCAAACTACTGGGTTCGTCTGAAAATGCTGACCACGCCCTCAAAGTCGTCCAGTTGAGAAAGGGTCCTTGGATATCCCTCGACCACATATCCCCAGGCATTCTGGCCAACGTTGTGGATCTCAGAGTAGAGGATTTGACGGCAGAGCTTCTAAAGAGGAGGGTCAATTGAGGGAGCAGGGGTACCGTCGGAATGGGTTCTCCCTCGTTGACCTTCTTGGCCACCCTCTTCCACAGCTCATCCTCCGGGGACTCTGCTATGTTCTTCCTCAGCTGGTCTCCCATCGAAATCAAAACGAATCCATCGTATTTCTGAGTGATCCTCTTAGAAACATCGTTTTTCAATGCCCCCGGAGCTCCTGAACCAGAATTTTGCAAAGAAAGAAGAACAATCAATACCGACTAGGAGTATGACAGGGGCGTTGTTGGGCAAACCACGGGGAACTTCAGCCAGCCCGGTGGAGAAGGAAGAGGCTGAAAACGTAAAGTTTTCACTAGTTAATTTCACAGTTCTTGCTTGAATTGGAGATTCTCACTTTGAATTCAACCTTTCCATATAAATATGTTCATAGAAGACTTACAAGAACCGCGTTTCTCCGAAGGAGTGGCCGATTTCGGAGGAGTGGCAGAGTCTTTTTTCTCTCCATTGCTTTTTTGAGATCCTATTTTAATTGATCTTAATACTATTTTTATCCTTTGTCTACCTGCGGACTTCTTTGAATGTGTGCTGGGAGGTCGGGAGTTCTGCACAGAGACTGGCGCCGCGGAAACTTCTGCTTCTAAAACTTTTATCCATGTTGTTCCCAAGGGAAGGCTTATTTTCAATCTTTAGCTCCAACGCTTTGACGTATCTTATCTTTACCTTGTTGTGTATGGCTCTGGGCTGACTTCCGACTCTGTGTTGTAGGAGGTCTTGAAGCAGGGGCAACGGTAGCAGCCACTGCCGCCGCAGCGGCCACTGCCGAGGTGGTCGCCTCATGATGATCCACATTCTCCTCAGAGTTTCCATTTGATTTTGCAGGAGTGGCCATTCGAGGAGGAGATGGGGTAGGAATTGGCTAAACAAAATAGACTAACTCTAAGTTTCCTTTTGTGTACCTCAGGTGCCCTCTGGGCAGATTGACTCGGAGGGTTGCTGTTGATCACCGGCAGGCCAGAGTCCATAGCCCTTGTGACCAGCGCTTTCATCCTCTCGTAGATGGTCTGGTCATCTCTCTCCCCAGGAATCTAAAAATTATCCGTCTAATATCATTTTTAACTCCAACCAAATGAAGCAGCTTCTGATCATCAAAGTATTTAGCTGATGGCAAAGTCTTCTGCTTGAATTCCTAAAACTATTTTTCATTTGTGATTTTATCTTCTTTCCTTTATCTTCTGGTCGATTATCTCCATTCCGAGGCCCCTCTTCTCCATGTGGTCTCGAAGCGTCTTCTCGTCGTAATCGATTATCATTGCCATGTTCACACTTTTGACCTGAAAGCATTTTTCGAACAAATGTAAGTAGAAATGAATTGGAATGACATTGAAAGTACACAATAAGTCTTTTCATGACCTCAGTTTGGCCACTTTTTAAATAAGAAAGTAATCTTACAATTGTCGCAGTAGTTTAGAAACGTTTAATGCATTGGATGATGATCAAAAATTCAAGTGAGAAAGACTGAGGGCAAGATAGGGCAGAGAAAGAAAGAGATGTTAGGGACAGAGATAGAGCGTTTCATTGAATTACCCTGAAAGTCCTAATGGTCCCACCTGTCGTTCAAAGTCCTCGACCTGTCTCGCCTCCCTCGGGAATCCTTCGAGGAAGAAGGCCGTCGCATTCTTATGTCTCCCCATCTCTGCTTTCACCAGAGCCAGAGCCAGATGATTTGGAATAAGTTCTCCTAAAAACCCCTTCTCTTTCCTTCTCTGCTCCATCCGTACCTCTGGAGTAATGTTCATTGGCCTCTCTCCATTCGGGGTACTTGTCCTTGTACCTGGCCAAGGCCTGTCTGATCACGTCTGGCATGCAGATGTGGACCAATCCCTTGTCCTGGAGCGTAGCAGCTACCTTGGCTGCATGGCGAGTCTTTCCTCCGCCTGGACCTCCTGATTTCGACTATTTAGTTGAACAATTAAGATACGTACCCATGAAAAGAATGATGGGAACTGCGGGTATTTCGGCCACTTGGGCTGCCTTGATGACCGAAGGAGTGCGCACGAGGCCCATGCGGCTGCCACTGCTGCTGCTTGTTTTGTCTCTCGAATTCCGCTTCAAATCACTCTCTGCCCTGAAAACACCGTTTCTTTGCAAAGGAAGAGCCAAAGCTAATACACGAGAACAAGGGGTAAACTAACTCTTTGGTGTCCTTAGAAGCAGTGCGATTGGCCCTCTTCGAGGCGATGGCCCTCCGGTCTGGAAATGTTGTTTTGGCGGGAGCAGTCGACTATATAAGGGCCAGGTGGGATTTATTGATGGCAGGAGGTGGCGGCAATTTGGGCGGCGGCGCAGGAGCCGGAAAAGGGGGTGCGAGGTGGGAGTGGGTGAAAATTGAACTGACACATTTGAAAAATATGCGGCAGACCCCTCAGTTGGCTTCGTTTACGGCTTCAGTCTACGTAGATTATCCGAAGCGCGTGACTCAAAATGTCAAAGGATTTGTCTCAGGAAAACAAGATGTATAAAACATAGAAAACAAGATGTATAAAAGGTACAGTAACCTACAGGAGGAGACGCTTTTGAGCGTCATTGTAACCATGATCGGAAACAATTTGGTCATCAAATTGAAAACCGAATGAAATCATCCTAATTTACATGTGACAGTCCATGCCCACATCTGCAGGTATAGGCTCTTCGCCAAAAACAAACTTTTGAAAGAAGATGGATAACTTTTCATTGTGAATTCTATTCTTATATCCAATGGCTTTTTAGTTGATTCAAGACTTTATAAATAAAAATGGTCCCGCAGGGAAAGCCTGTGGAGAAGGAGATCAAGAGAAAAGCGAAACCGGCAAGTGATGACATTGTTTCCGCAAAATCTGCATAATGCCACGTTTTCATTTACCGATGTGTTGTTTGAAAAGCTAAGAATATACGAACTATAGGCGCACTTCGTGGGAGTGTACTTCAGTTTCCTCTAGTGAAAACAAACCAATCGAGGGCGGTAACTATCAATAAACGGCAGTATTCTCATCCTATTGTGGTGGTTTTGATTAACTTTGCAAACTACGCCATTAACTTGGTGAGACAATGCCTTTAGAATAGAGTATAGGTGGTGTATTGTCGTAGAAAAGAGTGGTGTTTAACCTACCGTTGGGGGTTCGCATTGCTCGTCGTCTGTTTTCAGGACGACGGCGTCTCTCGCTTTTCCGGCAGCTGGCCGATCAAACAACGAGACAACATAATAATACGCTCAGAGAATGGGCGAGGAATCGGTTATGATACTTCGAAGCATTGGGTGATTAGCGGTTACTTTCAGGAAATGATTGCTCTTCTCTCAACATTTCGTGATGTAGCTTAGTTCTCTCGCTAAGTTATTCTTAAATTATTTTGCCGGCCTCTGCCTAGTGTTTGTGGCCTTGTTTATATGGTCGGTATGATGCTAAGGTGTTTTATATGGATAACCTAAGATAACTTAAGTTATTTTGCCGGCCTCTGCATAGAACCTCACCTTTTGAGTTCGTTTTCCCTTTCCTACCTGAACTGGTGATGCCTTTCTCGATGAACATATCCCATGTAAACTCCCCTGAAGGGTGTGTTTTTATGTGATGGATGGACTTTTCCAGGAAAGCCAATGGGTCGGGTGGTCGGTTGTAGCAAAGGCCAGTCATCAGACCCTGAATCTTGCTTTTGCCATCAGTCGAACCTTACTTCGAACAGCTGGGGGATGCGGTGTTCTTGAAGATACAGCTTCGCTTCGGCACCCATTCTAAACCCTTCTGATGAGCAAGGAAGCAAAATGGGAGAAATATTAAGAAAGTGGGTTAATTCCCCAGTGGGTGTCAATAAGACTTCGGGCGGTGGGAGTCGTTTCCTGGAGGGAAGTGGAGCGTGTGGCGGACAACCGGCATATGTTGCCATGGCTACCTGATAATCTTATCGAATCAGCGCGGTTCTCCCAGAAGGCCGCAGAGGCTAATCCATTCTTTGACTTCTCAAATGAGGGAACTTTGTACAACTAACATCAGAGTCCTTTGCATGTAAGTCTACACTGACTTCTGATTCCCACCGACGGCGAAGAAACAAAGAAGTCCCCCGCTTTTGGATGGTAATCCCCGTTTTGTCCTTTGTTTAGTGGGCGGAGGGGGCTTTAAAAGAAGGGGTGTCATCTGACAATCACATCAAGATGTCTTCGTCTTTTCGATTCCTCCTCTTCGCAGCAATCGTTGCAGCGGTGTTTGCCTGTGGAGACAAGAATCCGCCTCCGACGACCACTCCCAGACCCACGACGACCTGCATAGAAGAGACAACCACCTGCGAGGAAGAAGTGGAAACGACGACATGCGAAACTGAGGAAGAGGTAACCACTTGCGAAACAGAACCACCAGAGCAAGAGACTACCTGTGAAACGGAAGGCCCTGATACCACCAAGACACCATCTACACCTGAGCCCATCACGGAAACGCCATCCACACCTGAACCAATAACAGAGACGCCATCCACACCTGAGCCCATCACCGAGACGCCATCCACACCTGAGCCCATCACCGAGACGCCATCCACACCTGAACCCAGCACTTCCACAATCGAACCAAGCACATCTACGATTGAGCCAAGCACTTCCACAGTTGAACCAAGCACTTCCACGGTCGAACCCAGCACTTCCACAGTTGAACCAAGCACTTCCACAATTGAACCCAGCACTTCCACAGTTGAACCAAGCACTTCCACGGTCGAACCCAGCACTTCCACAATCGAACCAAGCACATCTACGATTGAGCCAAGCACTTCCACAGTTGAACCAAGCACTTCCACAATCGAACCAAGCACTTCCACGGTCGAACCCAGCACTTCTACGATTGAACCCAGCACTTCCACAATCGAACCAAGCACATCTACGATTGAGCCAAGCACTTCCACAGTTGAACCAAGCACTTCCACAATCGAACCAAGCACTTCCACGGTCGAACCCAGCACTTCTACGATTGAACCAAGCACTTCCACAATCGAACCAAGCACTTCCACAATTGAACCCAGCACTTCCACAATCGAACCAAGCACTTCTACGATTGAGCCAAGCACTTCCACGATTGAACCAAGCACTTCCACAATTGAACCCAGCACATCTACGGTTGAGCCAAGCACTTCCACAATCGAACCAAGCACTTCTACGATTGAGCCAAGCACTTCCACAATCGAACCAAGCACTTCCACAATCGAACCAAGCACTTCCACGACTGAACCAAGCACTTCCACAATTGAACCCAGCACATCTACGGTTGAGCCAAGCACTTCCACAATTGAACCCAGCACTTCCACTCCTGAAACGACCACGACAACTGAACTTATTACTACTACAACGCCAAGTAAGGGGTTTGACTCCGTTGTAGAAATTTCTCTTTTCAGTCAGAGGCTGCGCTGCCCTGAATGAAAGCCAGTACCCAATTTTCTACACACAACAATTGAATTATAGTCGAGAATCTAACATCTCGTATGTTTAATAAGAAACTCGAACAATCCTTTTTCAGTCTCGTAGAACTTGACAAAGGGCTGAAATACATTATGCACTGTGCTCCCGTGGATGGAGATGACCGTGCGGCTGTCACCATTGAACATTCTGAGGAGGCTGACAGCGCTCAAACGGATATTAAGGCAAGCTTTTCTCTGGTTTAACAATGAGATTTTTTAGTCGTTCGTCTTCCACGGAGGCTGTGCCATCGTTCTCTGCGACACGGAGAAAGGAGTATGGTACATTGGAAGTGAATTCTACATTCACAGACTTCTCTGCACTTCTTTCAAGGCTAAGGATAACTTCAGGAGCAAAGAAAACAAAGACTGGGAGAAGCAAGTGAAAGACGAAACAAAGGAAAAAATTTTGAAAAGGAAACCTGAGAGTCTTGAATAGACTGACAATAAAGATTTCGTTGCTGGTCGCTTTTATGGGAAGTATGGGCATTTAAACACTTTTTTCTTATAAAAGATAGATTCGGCTCTAGAAAACCGAATATAGCAACTGCCCCTGATGGTCAGCCGCTTACTAGACAGTGAAGGAAATGAATAGTTCCTCAGATTTTCATAAATATGGTTCATTACAAAGACATCGAATCTTAAGCGGATAGGATGACCTTCCTAATCGAAAGCCGTCTTCTGAAAAACCTCGACGACAGCCTAATCGGGATCATTAATCTTTATAATCATGCATTTATTCCATTCAGATATGCTATTCTCTTTAGGTAATGGATACTATTCTTTATTTGCAGCATACATCTCACTTTTATAAGACCAAGAAAGAAGACTGAAGCCCAGTTGATTCCAACAATAACAAAAAACGTAAGTTTGCTGAAATTTTAACATGAACACTATCTGCACCTGGAACCAATCTGAACCGTTTTGACGTATAATTAGTTAGACGTATGATCGTAGAACCAATTCATAATTATACTGAGTGACTGCTGCTGGGCTGCTATAGTCCATGTCTAACAAACACTGTTTCATCACAGTGTTTAAAATCTTGCATCCACAAACTTTCAGCTAGACACAACATCACTTTGTCGGATTTCATCAGTTGTTCTTTTTAGGCATACCTTCTTTCAGTGTTCTCAATTTGTTCGTTCAGGCACTTCTTTTTGACGAATGAACACCTTCGCCCAGTCATCAAGCTACTACTCTTCCAATAAGACACGGCTTCTGCTCTTATGCGCTTCTGTTTTAAATCCTTTAGAAGTCATACGAAATCCTGTTGAAAATCGTTCCATCACAAGTCCAGAGATCTCTCCGTCCTCCGACCGATGCCGCTTTTTCAGAACATGAATGCGTGGTTTGTGCATATGCCAACCCATCAGATAGCGGACCAATTCGACCAGAAAGAAGCCCTGGCCCGGTTCCTCCGAGTTTTCCCCGCGATGGTATCTTTCGCACGGCACTCTTCGGAACGCCCCGCGGGTCATCTCGCCGTTTCGGCGGCCGCACTCAACTGCCCCGCTTCCCTCCTCTCACCTTCGAGATGCGCCCAATGATTAAGCTTTATGGGTTTTCTTCTTGCGCAACCGTATTTCCCCCAAATCAATAGACTTACAAGACTACTCTACTGTTTGTTGGAGGAATCAAGAATGGACAATGGAACCCGTTTGCGATCCTCAGTTGACCGTGGCAAATCCCCATATGAAACCTTCCTTCAACCAGTTCTCTTTTCTGAATCATTTCACCATTAATAACCACAATTTTAAATTTACTGGGCAAAAACTTTGAATAACAGTTAAACAGTAGAATTTGAGCAGCATATACGTTATTATTATTATAGTTAGTGTCCAACGAACAATCGCTTTTCAGAAAATTAAAGGATAGTGGGTACATGGTTCCGCACTGAATAGCGGTAGATCAAAAGCAGTACCAATTTTTTAATTAAGAGAACACAAGGAATAAGAGTGCGCAGAGAAAACGACAAAAACGGCGTCACGGCGTCTGACATGCCTTTCCCCGCTTCCTGTATAATCTGAAGGACGAGGAGCAGAATTTTAGTTAAGAAAAGAAACTGTTGTCTAGCAATCTCAGTTTAATTTTTTCTATCTAAATGACACTTCTAAAAAACTTCATCTGATAATGAAAGTGTTGTGTAGTAGTTGTAAGATTTAACATGTTGGTAAACAAGCTTCAAAATTAGGTTACGATCAGCAGTTTGTGACTTTTATTTGTCGTTCACAACGCAAAGTATGAGAACTTTGTTTAACAAACGAACATTTACCTAGAGAAGAACTTATAACTTCGTTGTTCTCCTTTTCACTTCCAACCTACCTCCTGGCAACTCAACTTTTGGGAAGAGCCCTTTGTCTGTATCCCCTGAATCCTCCCTCCCCATTCCTCCCCCAGGCGGCTTCCCTGCCAAGCCGGCTAGCCAATCCTCGGGGCGTTTCGTCAGCTAAGACGGACTCCCTATCTCTGCGCTCATCTATGACAGCTCGTTCCAGTTATGCGACTTCTGCACAGCGGCCTTCGACTCATCCCACTCCACCAAAAGGTAATCTTACTCCTTGTATGTCCTTTTGTAGTCTACAGTACTTCTAGTAAAGTACTATTGGTCTAAAGTATTATTCGTTTTACGACAGAGTCTTTAACTTCATGTCAACATGCAGAAGTTTTCCTAATCTGTTCACGAATTGTGATTTTGTCAATTCAAACACACAATACTTCACAATTCAAGAGGAATATTGTGCTAGGCGTTGGCCTAGCAGCAATTCTTCACTTTTATAAGTACAATAATATGAAGAAATCCTAGGCTTCAAGTTATAAGACAGAAGCATTGCAATGGGATTCCTGGAATCAAGGGTACTTTAGAATTTTTAGAGAGAAAGGTCTTGGCGGCTAAAAGTTCTCGCAAAGATCTCATCAAAGAGAGGCGCGGGATGTGCTTTGAAAAGCCAGTCCTATCGAATCGATTGATCGAATGAATCTGATTTAATTGAAATTTGACCGAACTGATGTGTTTCAGTCGTCAGTGGTGCGGCTGAGTATCGTCGTTCTGGCTGCCGTCTTCATCTCCTCCGTCCACAGAAGAGCCCAGATGGCCAGAGATGCCCTCGACTTCCTCGACAGCCACGCGAACCAACTCGAGCCCATCCAACTAGACGCCAATTCCACCCTCTTCCAGGTTTGTTTGAATTCGGCAGAAGGAAAGTTTATTTCAGTTTGTTTCCATGGCTTCTGAACCACCGGCGATCCTTTTTTCTAATCAGGTGAATAAGAAGAAAAAAAAGGCTAAAATTAAAAATGGATTTGATGGAGAATTTGTCGCTGCATCATTCATTTTGATGCCAGAATTACTCGATCAGGCACTCAAGAGCTGCTGATTCCGTCGATTGGCCCAGATCAATTGAGAGACTCCTATTTTTGCTTTCAGTCGTACAAATTTACCAAATTCGGTAGCTGTCGATATACAAAGCGCAAATTGTCCAATAAACCAACCTTGACATAAATCAACAGCCGACCTAAGATACCCCTGGTCTGGCCGTTTTCAAGTGTTTCGGGCCGTTCCCTCCTTTGGCGATCCAAACCGAAGTGCAACAAACCGATGAAGTTTCACTCTATCTTTCAGTACGCCCTGAATCTGACGCTGAATTGGATGTGCAACGTGGATGCCTTCAACCTGACGGAGCGTGTGGTTGTGATCGCCCTCGATGACCTCACGGCCAACACGATCTCATCGGTGTGGCCACAGGCACACGTGTTCCATTGGCACATTCCGGCCATGGTGAGTCCTCCCTGGAGCGGATTTCTTGCGGACATTCTTTTCTTTTGTCACCTGCTCTGGCTCCAAGGCAATCGGATGGCGGATCGAACCGAATTCCGCCGAGATGCGATCTGCCAGGCGCCGCTTCCTCGGACAACACACGTTTCACGCCAAAGGGATTACGTTCAGGGGAATACCAGGGCTAGGGGCATTGGGTAACAGTTGAGAAAAGAAAAGCGCAAAGTTTTCAACCTACAAAGGGGTACAACAATGAATTATGTGCTCTTAGGTTTCCATAAACACATACATCTTTTACAGGGAGCTCGTTTCTCCATTGGCACCGGCCCTTACCAAATGTTCCAAGTTCTTCGAGCCAAGGTGGTTTCCTACTTGGCAAACACAGGAACGGGCTTCTGGATGCTCCAGGCAGACACCTTCTGGGGAAGCAACCTCTTTGATAAATTCGGTTGGTTTTACACTCAAATGTTCCATCCAGAATGCTATTTCAGATGTCGCCAGGAACAGTGGAGACGTGATCTTTGATCGCGAAGGAAGCGACGGTTTGGCACGGATGATGATCGCTGGTGGGAACTTTTTCGTGAGGGCAAATGAGAGGGCGGGGGCCTTTTTCGAAGAAGTCGCTGCCCAGCTGAGGATTCTTTACGCCACGGACAACAACATCATGGGATCGCTCTGTTCTTCCAACTTCAGTGGAGTCGACTGTGGAGAAATCCCTTTCGAGTAAGTTTACTCAAAAGTTATATTGAAAAAGTTCCTAAAAAATCCACGGCACGGCTGACGATGAGTGTTAATTAAGAATACAAAAAAGTTTGCCCTGTGGTGGATCCGAACCCTCGATGTTTTTCTTGATTCTTAGCTGTTTTTCTTGATTCTCGGCTTGACTAGGGCTTGACTAGGCATTTGCCTTTCTTGCTTGTTTTCTGTCCACGACTAGTTAAAGTAGAGTCCAATGGGTAAAACATGCCAACATAGAGGCGAAAGATAAAGTACAGAAAAATGTCACGGGAAAGAAGTATGTCTTTCAGTCTGGTGGCCAACTGGCGCTGGCACCTGGGTCCTCGCGACCAGATCCCTCCTCTGCTCCAATTCGATGAACTGGGTGCCGGAAAATTTGAAAGAATGGCTGGTCTTCAACTGAAATTCGCCAATTACGACGGAGTGTGCCTTGAAAACAGCAGAAATCCACGTCTCCAACTGGGAGTAAGTTTTCCGGAATTCCTTTGTTCATCCTTCTTTTGCAGGACCTTCTAGAGTACCCCCTGCCGAAGACCTCCTCCTACCACATCCTCCGATTGAGTCACGCCTTCTTCGAATGTGTGCTGTATGTAGTGCCCAAATTGGAATACTTCCTCCGTGTCTACCTCCTACCCTACTTTGCCTACTTCCTGGTGCTCTAGTTCACCCTCAGCCCCATCGGATGGACAAACCCCAGCCTCCATCTGTCCTTTGCTTTACGTAACGCCAGATGTTACCTTTCTCCCTGCTCATCATATCATTCAGGAAATTACGAATTCTCGCAATTCCTGGCAGTTCGTTCCTTTCAGAAGACGTCTTTCATAGGCTAGATGTTAGTTGTTGCCTGCAGTCTCTTTTACTGGTATCTCGTTTCAAGTAACCATTTATATGATTTTCACTAAATGTTGTTTCTGTTCCAACAGGATCATTTCCTTCTGTGTTCTCTCTAGTCCGCGGCCCCTATCTGCACAGAAAATGTCCTTTGAACTGAATTTTTGATCGCCTCATGCATTTTTAATTTATTGTTTGATGGTTAAATTCGTCTATAAAAGGGTTTTCAAATTGAATACAAACTATATTTCACCGATTATTTAGGCATTATGGGGTCATACTTACGCATACTTTCGGTGGGTTCGGTTTGGCTTTGTTACTTAACTTGTCAACATAAAATATTTTTAAATAGATTTTTCAGGTAATTTGTTTACTTAACAAATGACTTTGTAGTACTTCTACTGTCTATCTAGTGTGCCTTAAATTCAGAAAACAATGAATTGCACCGGTCGGGATCGAACCCTGGTCGCGGGTCTGCACTGAGTTAAAAAAACTTGAAGAGATCCACCGATTCAAAAAAAATGAAGGCTTCATGTGAAAGGATGCATCCGGTTTGCCTGTTGAACCTACCTGGATGACTTCACCCTTTGGAATTGAGGCAATCGGAAACCAGTCGTCGCCCTCCGTTCTCTCAAATTCCGTGTCCTTGCTGGTCGCAGCATTGTTCCTTCGCCGCCCTTCCCAATCATCCTAATTAGTTCCTTCCCTTTCACTTCCACCCCTTTCCCCAGTTCTCTTTCACAGTCTCCTGTATTTGATCTCCTTTCCATTTCCCTCCACAATTAGGCCCCGCCCCTTGCTCTATGCCTTTCATGTCGTTATCGCTGTCGTTATCTGTTCGGCAGACGTAGCGGCAGCAGTCGTTTTCGCGTTTTCCGGATCGGCGGCCGGCTTACCGGCCCTCGACTGAGTGGCCGCCGACCACTCGCTGCTCGACGAACAACAACAACAATACAGCTCCCAATTGGGACAACCGGCTGCCACAGACGACACCTCACAAACCATTCACACCCTCGAACCACCCTTACCAAACACTCTCCACCAGACAGAAAGACTTTTCAAACATCAAATACTTTTGATAAGATTGCTTGAGCATCCGAGTGAACCGTTGTAACCACAGTATGTTTGCTCTTGCAATGTAATTGAGGTTTTTAAAATCAGCAGTTTAAGTTCCGATTATCGAAAGGTACCTGTAACCGTTAGTGTAGAATTTCAACGGAATCCCCTAATGATATCGCAGAAATCCAAAAGTTTCGATCGAAGAACGTGGTTTCCTCAGACATTCAGAAGTCTTTATCAAAACCAAATCACTAGGTTTTCACAATTCTTGATTGCAATTGTCTCCTCGCGCCGTCAAATGTTTATGCACCTGCGACCCGACTGTGCATCACTTGACATCCCTCTGGAAAATAGAACCCAGTTGACTTACACGAACATCCGGGTGTTGCTCCGAAACCTGCCCGGTTCCAGACGTACAACCCCGCGATCGGTTCGATAGCGGATCGTCCGAGTGGCAAACACTCCCTATTTGCACCTCATTCCCTCGCGATCCGTCGCCTTTCGGGTTTACAGCCAGTCTCACGCCAGTCACCGTTTATTTCTCTCCGCCGGTTATTTCTTTTCCTCTCTTTGGCCCTTTCATCTATATTCTCTGTTTCTTCATTTATCACAGCAGAGACCAAAAGAGAGTGAGTGGTGCCGCTTGAGACAGTTCAAGTGGCTTTCTTCTCTGAAGCAGCCGAAAGCCGCTTTGTTGAAGGATTGCGAAAAATAGGCCCTCTTGCGTTAGAACTAACCATCAATCTATGTCACCCAGAGGAACCGTGAAAAGAGATGGAAACTGAGAACGATGGTGAGAGTTTCCCAGTGGATTTACCTTTTGCGTTAATTTTCCCACCGCAGGTCTCCCATGTAATCCGTCCCCCCTGTCCCCTTTCCCAGAAGCCTCCTCCTTCTGGGTCACCCGTCCTGCCGAAGTGGGTCGTCTCCACCTCCCGCCGTGCGCACCACAGTCAGTTAATTGTGGCGGCGGCCGCAAAAAGCCCTGTCCTTGGGTACCTCGATCGATGTTTGCCCACCTCGCCGTCTTCTGTGTCCTGTTTGTCTTCCTCTTCTGCTCTTCATGACGACGTCTACTCACGAATTACCCCCCCCCCCCCAAGTCACCTGGCCGACGACGCATCCACGTCAGTTTCTGCGTTCCTGGCGCTGCCATAAAGGGGCGGCGCATTACCCTCCTTTCGGCGGCATCAAGCAACATTCGACGCGATTTCTCTCTGGTTCCCATAAACACTGGAAGTTCGAATTGGTGTCAATTTTACGCATTCAGGGAACGAAAGCAAGGAAGAAAGTTGGCTATTATCCGCTTGTACCAAGCGGTTCATTTGGCGTTGTTGACAGCCGAATCGTGACACTGCTTGTATTCCTCAAGTACCAGTCACAATAAGGCCTCTCATCTCCCACGTGACAGCCAGCTGGTTAAAAGAAAACTTGGTGACAGCCGATACGGGTCATTGCTGCAGGCGCGAATTCCTGACAGCCGGTCCTCTAATGTTCCTCTTCCCCTTTCCTTCGCAAATCTATGACCATCCAACCGTTCTCATTGTCACAACCGACTCCATTAGGTCTCAGCCACAGATGGATTTCCTTTTTGCGACTAGTGACAGCCGGTGGGGAGGCTGGGGTCGGTTTTTCTGTTGTTCCATCAGCGAGAAGGGCGACCCTCGCAACAATCCCCTGCTGACAGCCGGTCGTTCTTTCGATTGTTCTGGCGGCTGACTTTATTACCCTTGCTGACAGCCGGGTGGCTGATGTAGCCTATAGGCTGGAAATAGCCTTATCTGGAGCCAATCTTCGGCTCAATCCCCGCCGTTTTACAGTTCCCTCCCTCTGATAGTCCCCCGAAACACAGCTCCCAGTCAATCCCGGTCAACATTAGGCAATACTCATTGACAAAAAAGTTAAAGGGAAGAGTGAGAGACAATATCACACATGCCTTCCGCTCAAAAGAGTTTTTCATATCAATGTCGCAATCATTTTTTGATCCCAAGTGCCTGAAAGGAAGCGCCGTTTGGTGTGTTTGTCCTCAGAAATCCCGCTATCAGCGTTTTTGAGCCGGAATCCGCAGAGCAAACACGCTCTGATCATGATTCTGCATATTCCTCGCCTTCATTTTCTCTCTTTCCATAGAATCTCTCCAATTCTCTATCTCTCTTTCTCAAGCTTCTCTCTCCCTCTCTCCCTCTCAATCTCTCTCTCTCTCTCCCTCTCCCTCTCTCTCTCTCTCTCTCTCTCTCTCTCTCTCTCTCTCGCTCTCGCTCTCGCTCTCGCTCTCGCTCTCTCTCTCTCTCTCTCTGAATATCTCAAGTGAAGCTGATCCATAATTATATTCCGCTTATCTTCCAAGTTCAGTGCGAATGGCGGCGGCAGTTCGTGACTCGTTGTGCGAGCTGCCCCGACTGGAGATCCCTCGACCCAAGTGTCAGGGAATGCAGTGGGTCGCCACAAGGGGAAAACAAGGATTTTACAAGGTTTGTGTATTTCTTTAAGCCATCATCGTATGTTTATTGAAGTGAATACAGTACCCTTTTTCAGTCGATCCGTGCCAATGGGGCACAGTTTGGTCTGCAGGTGAAGGACAAGGGCCCGCGGCGGCCGAAACTCACGAATGACCTCTTCCGAAGGTAGTGTTCAAAGATCTTTGTTTCACAACCAATATGAATCCCTGAGATACTAGAGGTTAAGGAAACCAATGATCTTGGGGAGGCACCACACAACTTTCCAAATGTTGCAAACCCCCGTTTTAGACCACGAAGGGATGTACCACGCTGGGCAGTTTAATTTTTGCGTTAGATGTGCCATTCTCTCGGATTCCGTCGGTTATAACTTTTACCGACGTCACTTTGGTTGTTGTGTTGCCTATCTTTGATTCACAGCCATTTCCGGGCCATTACTCGGCTGTTGATAAACATCGGAAACCTGGGTATGAAAAATATTTGCTGAATCTGTTTCCCCGGCGGTTGTAAATTCCTTGAATGTTATCTCCCAATTCCAAGCATCTTTCCAAGAAGGAAACAAATTACAAAATTGTTTCAGACCGGAGACGCTAGCTGAAGAGCCTGAGCCGACGACACCCCAGACGCAGCCCCCGGCGGACCCTCCAATGCCCGATTACCCCGCAGACTACGTGCCTCGCCACCTGCGAAACACCAAGGGAACCCAGCTTTAACCCCTCCCCTCCCACCCTCGACAGAATGGTCACAACAGATTACGGTATAGGAGTCTCGGTTTGCTCTGTACATACTCAAGGACAATGAATCCGTTTCATATATTACTGTACAATGAGATTGTAAGAATGGCAAAGTGAGAGTGAAGAAACGAACAAAAAGACTAGGCAGGCTATGTGGGACTAGGAATATCACAGAAGGACAGATCAACTGAAGACAAGTGAACTTGGAATAGACCTGTACAAAAGTGGCAATTACATAAATACATCAGAGGAGAGCCTCGGCCGCCCGGTTTAGGTCCCAGTTGTTTCCCTCGAGGGCGGTGAAGACGCGGCCTTTGTCGGAGGATAGGCCCATGTTCAGCTGAAAGTAAGGGATTATTCGGGAAGATTCTTTTAAAGACGCGATACATTGGAGCCCAAGGAACGCCTGCACAGGTGCGATCAGAAACCTCGTTCGGAAGTCTTATCTCTTGTCGAGGACAGATCAGCCTGCCACTGACGTGTGGATCCCGGGCTTCTTTATCTCTCGCAGTAAACACGAGGGGTGTTTCGCAAAAGAAGCAGCCACTTGTCATAAACAGGGCCTTCCCTGGCCCCACTCACCAGATGCTCCATCTTGAGTTCCCTCAGCGCCACGGCTATGTCTCCATCGCACCGTTTCACCATCTCGTCACATCGTGAACGGCTAAACAAGTACGAATGTGGGCGCCATACAATTAGCATGAGAATGGCGCGCGAATTGAGAAGTCCCTCGCGAAACTGCGAATGGGAGTGGGATCGGCGGCAGTAAAAAGCGGGCAGAGAAGTCTCGAACAGGGGACATTCTTCTGCAAACAACAAAACGTACTCGGCAAAGGAGGCTTCGTCGTAGAGGACTTCCATCTGGCTGGCCCTGCTCACATCAGTCACCAAAGAGTCATTCGTCTGGAAATGTGACGTAGAAGGCAAACAAGGCCCGGTTGGGCAGGGAGGGACATTCTGACTCACCAAGGGATCCAACGCAGCGATAATGTCTTCCGTGTCCCCCACGATAAAGTTGGCCGAGCGAGAAGAATCGACTGAAAACCAACACATTTCTCAATTCTAGAATCTTTTCCTCAATTGGTCATATCCGTATATTCATCCCCTGATATCCAGCCATTGGAACATCAATCCAGCCGTTATTTACCATCTACCGCCTGTATGCACAGGTGTTTCCCACGCTACTCACCGCTTCCGGTCCCAATGATCGGCGGAGAGATGGGCATCTGTGGAGGTCGCACGGGTGGTCCTCCCAGTGCAAACAACGGTACCTGAATACTCCATCAGTGGACACCCAGAATACCCGAAAAACCTGGGTTGGAACGGGGTAGCCGGGGTTCAGAGGGTTCATGTACATAGGGGGATAGTGGTAGGCGTTCATGATGGCAGACACCTGAACACTTGCATTCAAAAGCCAGTCTTCTGTGCCTACGTCAATGTTCCTGGTTGGCTCAGGCGCAGCTGGCACTGCAGGAGGAGCAGCGGGAGGAGCATGCAGCCGAATGGGCTGCAGAACGCTGTTCAAGGAAATGGGAAGAGGGTCGGCGGAGGAGGAAGCGCTGGGCAGGGAGGCCACAGAGTGCGGACGGGGCGGTTGGACAGCCACGGGAGGCACGGCGATTGGCTTCTTCTGAAAGACAACGACAGTCGACAGCACATGCGGACAGTGGAAGGGTAAAAGGACAACCTACCTCCTCTGGTACTCTTTGTGATCCGTAGAAGAGACGACTGGGCGCCGGAAGCGCACTCGCAACCTCCTCCTCGATTCGGGAGCGTCTGTCTGCTTCAGACAAGGCCACCGCCGTCGGCCGCGGAAGAGTCCCGGCTGGCGTCACAGCCACTGTGACAGCCGGCTGTCTGCTGGGCGCAACTGTGGCCGTAGAAACACCGGAAGAGGAGGAAACAGTGGGTTGGGTGGCCACAGGAGGAGGCGGTGGTCGCATAGGGGCTGTAGCTGGAGCCTCTCGCATTTTGACCTGCTGGATGGCAGTGGCTGAGGAAGGAGCCGGGCTCTCTTGAGGAGCCTTTCGTTCCGGAGGAATGACCACCGTCAGTGGCTTTGTCATCACAGTCGCCGAAGGCATTGGAGGAGTCGCCGATGAGGATCTGGAAGATTAATGGAATAAGTTACAGTTTGGACAGTCCCGAATATCTTTCACACCGGCTCAAAAAGAGGAAACTGCTATTTCTTCGAATCGATGGGCGATATGGCCAAATGACGCAACTCGTACAAACACACCTTTGGACACTGGAAGAGGGCGCTTTCGAAGGTGCCTGGGTCGGGATCAGGCAGGGGATGGCCTGTGGCTGAGGATAGCGGAAGGGCTGCTGAAAAGATGGAATACTGTGAGAAGACGACGACTGAAGTCAAGAGACTAAGGCTAACCGTGCTAGACTGCGCTATTCCGACCGTCGAGTGGGGACGGGTCATATTCGCAGGGTTATTCGGGACTAGTCGCTAAATTAGAGCAGGTAAGTGGCTGCTGAGTGACGCCTACCGAGGAGGTCAACTCGGCCGAACTCTTCTCCAGAATCTCGTTGTAGCGGGTGCTCTCCACAACGCCCTTCACAGCGGCTGATATCTACAAGGGAGTTAATACAAGAGCAATTGGACATACCACGAAGGGATCCGAGGAGGAGGTTCCTAGATGAGGGGCTACGGTAACCGCAGGAGGGACGGCGTTCAGGGGCCGACTGACAGCAGCCCCAGCTGAAATGGCAGATGAGGGGAGTGGGAGGACACGAACCAGTGGGCTGGATTCTATGGCTCAGCTCCGAGATCAGATTCCTGTTCTTGTCAATGTTAGGGTCCTTCTGGATGTAGGCAGCTGGCTTGTAGCCATTATCAGCCACCGGAAGAGGACTAACCGACGGCCTCGGACCACAACTGAACTGAAAAATAGAATTTATACAACACTCTTGTAAAATTAATGAGCGCAATTAAAATGGCAGGGGTCGGCTGTCACAATCTTTCCAACGCAGAGAAAGCAGTCAAGTAAATCCACAATCTTAGTAGTCATTTATACATACCGTGTGCCTGTAATCGATTGGTTTGATGATGCTGACATCCTTGGTCTTGTCTGCTACTGGGCGAGGAATCGGCTGCGTTGTCACCGGAGGCCCTGAATCAGCTAACACCTTCCTCAGATGATCAACAAACTCGTGACTCCGTGTCCTAACACATTCTGAGTGGCGGCGGAAGAACGAGTGGGATGGATGGGGAGAACGGCTAAAGGAAAACAGAAGATGAGAGGGAGGGATTGACCGACCGACGCCTGATCCGGAAGGGAAGATGACATTGTGGCCGTGTGGATGGGATGAAGACGGCGGCTGAGTGGGTGGATTCCAGTGGGAATGGCTCGGAACGGAGGGCTTCACTTCCACAGTTCTAATAACAGATTCCACGTGCAAATGAGACTCTGACCTGGTTTCCCTGTAGGTCTCCCTCGATTGAAGAGAGCTGGAAGATGACGTCATCGCACTCCTTGGCGCATTCCCTGAATCTCACTTTCCGTCTATTCTTTGTGAAAACCAACAGTTGGTCGAAGGCATGGGCGGCAGTTCGATGTTGCTCGGGGAGAACGAAGGAGTCTGCGCCGCGTCAAAGTCCCCCCAGTCGGGTTTCAGAGGATCAACGCCCTGTTTGAAGCTCAGAGTCGTCGGTTTAACACCTGAATGAACAGTAGAAAGCCTCTTGATAAAGGAAAGGTGGGATCGATTGACAAAAACAAACCATTCTCGTGATGTTTGGGAGGAGGAGGAGCCACCCGGGTGGCAGAAATGTGGCTATTCTTCTGTTCAGCAACGGAGCCCACGATTAGTGGAATTCCCCTGGAAGAATGGGATGAAAGAGGATAAAAGGGAGGACTAACGGTTCCCTGGGCAGTCCGACAATCGGGTTCTTCAGATAGATGTCGTCGATGGCCTCCGCCCGTCCCCAGGAGTTTCCTCCACGCACATCCGCATGTCCAGTGTGGATGAAGGAGCCTAATCAGATGTATAAAGAGCAAATAAGAGGGGAAACCTTGGATTGGAAGAGAAATCTTGGAATTTCCGCCGGGTAGAAGGGGAGTCTTTGGAGTGGATGGCGGGGGAGGCTGCATTGGTTTGGCACTGGCACTGCCCACGACGAACACCGACGAGCGGAGGAAGGAGCCGAACTTTCGAGTGCGCTCGTTCTGACCGAACCACGTAACTCCGCTGAAAAGGGTGCTCGTTTAAGGCAGTAGAGGAAATAATTTACATATTCTGGACTACGAGGACCCTGTCAACCACAGACATCCCCAGGTTCTTCTCCGTTTCCAACTGAGGCTCTCTCACCTCCGCTGAGTTGAACTGCGCCTGGAATAAGCCACAAGTCCGGGTTATTTGATTTGCTGACCTGTTGGAGGAAGCCTTTGAGCTGGGAAAACTTAGGTCTGTGGTCTGGGTTGACCTTCCAGCAGGATGCCACTATGTCGTAGATTTGTTGGGAGCAAAAGACCGGCTTCTCCAGCCTCTCCCCCGCATCCAATCGCTTCAGGACCTCAATGGCCCTGCAGCCAATCCACGGCTCCTCGCCCAGACTGAATATTTCCCACACCGTCACTCCGAAGGCCCAGACGTCGGATGCATGGGAGAACTTGCGATGCTTCAAGGACTCCGGGGGACACCTGGAAGACCCATTACAACAGAGAAACAAAGGAATGTACCATGAGAAGGGAACCCTCTTCTGAGGACCCATTATGTACATCTCCTCGTTCTCCTTGAGGTTCCTCATAAGACCAAAGTCACAGATTTTAACCGTCTGGAATGCGTAGAATTAGAATTTCACAGCCTATCCTACCTTTTCGTCCTTTGTGAGTAAAATGTTCCTGCAGGCGAGATCTCTGTGTACGCAATGCTTCGTCTCCAGATAGGACATGGCCTGAAAAGGGGTTTGATGGGAAGACAGGGGATGGCTTACCTTGACGATCTGTTGGCAGTAATCCAGGAGAGTCGTCAACAGGGGAATCGGCTTTTTGTCCTCCCTCAGGCGATCCAACAGGGCCCCTCCCTCGCAAAGTTCGAACACCTGGAAAGAATTAAAGAACCGATTCACAGTTTTCAACAAAAATAAAAAGCTTCAGATTCCTTTCTCTGAGTCATCTGTACCCAATTCCCAATTGCTTGACCAAGCGCCAGCTGTCTGGCTTCCTTCAGTTTCCGCGGTGCTAATTGCTGCAAAAACTGGTCACACGCGCAAAGCTTGTCGGACATTCAGCACAGCGGCGAGAGCAAACAGGAAGGGTCGTTGATTTCTGGTAACTTGACACACAGCACACTTCACGCCACACAAAAGCACGGAAATTAAGAGATTTTGTACCAGGCATCTGGCAGTTGAATACTTAAGATTCAGAAAACGGACTATAAACACTAACCATCATCGCCGGCTGCTGAACCACGCCGTAGAGTCTGATGAGATTGGGATGCTGTAGTTTCAGAAGATGACCGGCCTCTACCTGAGCCAACGGGTAAAATATACTCAACCAAGGGTACCTTCAAATCCTCCATTACGAGAGGAGACACATCGCGAAGAATCTTCACAGCCACATCTATCTTCCTCCCGTTGTCAGGGCTCCACAACGCTCTTTTCACGACGGCGAATGTGCCTTCTCCTATCAACTCCATGAGTTTGATCTTGAATTCCGCCATAAGAACACTAGAAAAGGGCGATGTACCTGTTCTTTCGTTATCAGAGTCCCGGAGGGCTTGGTCGGGCAGGAGGCCGTCGTGTTGTTCGACACGTAGACCAATTTGGAGTCGGCGCTGCTCATCTGGGCCGCCCTCTGCACCTGCTGGAAGGCATGTCGCAGCCTTTTTGTGTCTTCTGGGGGCAGTCCGATGCGCTGTAAACGAATTATAAGTTGAATTGTCCACACATGAGGTCGCATTGATATCTAGTGTTATTTCCCCGTTGTACTACGAAATAACGACCATTTCGAATACAAAGCTGCCGACGCTTCATGGGAATAAGCTTGCATTTTTGAATAGACTGTACACGCCGTGATTTAAGAAACCTTGGCCTGGGCCGCAGATGTCTTGCCTATTGAACGAATATTTTTATAGTTCCCCATAATTTTACTAGAAATTAAGAATAAAAAGGCGTCCTCACTCTGTAATCGGCGTCCTTGGAAATGGTAAAGTGCTCGAGACGGCGGATATTGAGGCCGAATATAAGCTGTTGCTGCCATTGAGCCAGCCTCCCTTCGTTTATCACGTCCAGCACGGCGTCTTCCACTGTGGCTCCTTGTGATGGATTCGTCACCATTTTCTGGAACGAAAAATACTGCCAATAGAGGGAAATTAGATTTATAAAATTGTAAATTATACAATGCAGGAAGAATAAGGCGGGATATAAATAAAATAAGTTCTAAATAATATTAATTGCTTAAAATTCGATCGATTGAAAGCGAAATGGGTTGAGTAAGTGACAGCCAGCTGGCTAGTCATGCCAGCCGGCTGAAGAAGCTTGCGTTCTGACGTCACCGGCTGGCAGGAATAAACCCACCTGCTTGCGAACGGGGCGCGTTTACCGGAAGAGATTTCGGTCGAAGGGGTGGTTTTAAATTTATTTTAAATTCTACAAAAAGTAGAATTTATTTAATAAAAAGAGGTTTAAAATAACAAAGACCAGCGGCCACGATGCCTCTTGTTCGGTTTTCGCAGCAAAAAAATCTTCTTGAAGTATTGAGAAGTACACTGATATCAGCGAAAACAAGAAAATACATCAAAAAGTGTGTTTCGATCATCACTGCGCGTAAAAAAGCACTCTCCAAGTTCCGTTTTCAATAAATAATTTTCATGAGGACCCTGAAAAGAAATACCATATCGCGATGAGCGAGAATCCCTCATCAATCGGCATTTTGTAGAAGATTCGTACAATATTCTGAAATATCACAATTACATTCACATGTATACCTTACAGTATAAACACGAACTAATAAAAACGTTCGAGTATTTGTTTAAAAACTACATAGACTGATTCATTTATACCTGATTATAGGGAATCGCAGCCCCTTTCCAAAGCACACTTCAGCCTTCCACATGGATATCACCCATGCTCACCCTTTCACCCTCAAAACCCGCAACTTCCTGAAAATGCCTACTCAAGGTAAATTGATCTGTGAAACCTTTAGAAATTCATGAAGCAAGCTGAACGATAGATTCATATCGCACAAACAAAAAGTGGATTTTGAGAAATTGTGAATTAGCCGATTCAGCGATTTTGGATGGCTATAATGCATCTATGCTCCCTTCCTTGCAGTTCTGTAAATGCAAATATTAATATTATATGTATTGGCTTACCTTCAGTGCCCAATTATGACATGAAGCGAGTGGTACAACGACATAAAATGTGTGAAGACTTTGGAAACGCAGCAGGGGTAAAACAAATTCCAATGGATTGTAGAACAGTGCGCAGAGATAGTTGCATTGAAGGCACGATTCTTCAAAACAAGCACGAGTGGTTCTGCCTCGGCACGTAGTCTGTCTTGGTTTACAACTCCTTTCGAAAGACTGGCATAATCTCGGGTGCCATGCTGAAACGTTTTATCATTTTGTTCAATTAGTTCTTATAATCATTCTCAGCTCAATTCTTGAATTCCCCTTATCTATTTTACTCTATTTTCTTGTAGTCGCTGTATGAATCCCAAGTATATAACTTACCAAAAAGGTCATATCGAATTTAACGCAGGCTGTCTAAAACTCAGGTTCGGTTAAGGATATAAGATTTTCATTAGAGAGAGAGAGAGAGAGAGAGAGAGAGAGAGCCGAAATAAGGGAAAGAAAAGGCTCGGCCACTGAAATACATGGTCGCCCGCCCCGGTTTATTTAAAGTTGTTCCTTACCACAGCGGCAGAAACAACCTAAATTTTATTAGGAACACTGGGAAGTGGGCCTGAGATACCCAAAAGAAAGAGCTCTCCTCATCTTTCCCCCAAAAGAACATATCAAATCAGATGACAATCCTCTTGCGCATAGAGTCCATTTTGTGGCCTTCGCCTTTCTTGTGGCAGGTAAATCTCCTTTTTGAAATGCATTGTAATCGAAAACGAGCGGCGACAGGAATCATAAAAAGAAGCGCACTTTACAGCGAACGTCGCGCATCGAAGGGGCGTCCCTGTCCATTGGATTCCCCCTTTTAACTGGATCTTCAAAAACCTTCCCCCATTTAGTCTTTTATCCACTTTTTGCCCATTTCCCACTTTATGGACTGACCCCTTCCTGAAGTTGAAAGAATTATGAATCAAATTCTTGTCTCTCTTCAGTCTTTCCCAACCCCGAGGAGTCTTTGGCTGTCTGTGTGCCCCGTGGCTGGCGACCTGTTCGTGTGATTCTAATCCGATTCGTCTCGTGGTCGGCCGTTTTCTGTGAATTTCACAGTCGCAAACTCACAACAATCGCTACAAACACACAAAATCCACGGGGAGCAACAAAAAATCCATGGGAACTACAAAAAACCGCAGTCTGGTTTGGTCAGACAACGTTTTCTTTGCAAGTACGTGGATGTTTGGAAAGGGAAAATTGTCTGTTTTGCGAAGGAATGCGTTAAACGCAAAAGAAAAAGATGATGGTGCTATGTTGTAAAGGTTTTGCAAGCAAAGAGAGAAACGTAGCTGTCTTCATGCCTTTCCAATCTCCTTCTTTTTCATGCAGTGTGTGTGAGTGTGTAAGTGTGCGTGCGCGTGTATATGTGTGTCTGTGTGTCCGTTTCTGCGTTCTTGTGTGTGTGATCAAATTCAATCAATCCTATTCCCTTGAATCCATACAATTCGAGAGAGTGCATTTTACCTGTTATTGCTAAATCCCATGACCTCCGCACTCCTTTTCTCTCCCGCCCCATGACCGTCTCTTTTTGTTTACGTCTCTCCATCGATTTCATTCATCCGTCCGATTTTTCTTCGATTTTCTTCTCTTTGAAAACGAAACCGCCGACTGCGAGATTTTCCCGCCTTGACACAATTATGACCAACTTTTTTGCCAGATATCAAGTGACCGAAGCTTTTGGACTCATGACGAATCTTGATTGCCTAAAGTTTTCTCTCTCACTGAAAATGTTCATTTTCCCCCTCAGAATCTTTAATCTCTAGTGTTTTTCATGACTCTGAATTGAGGTTATGTTTGAGCAGTGATAAAACCTTCCTCTTCCATTTGTCCAACGAACATTTCCTCTTTTAGGCCCGCCGAATTCGTTTCACGCCATGAACAACCGCACACTTATCCACAGGTAGGTTTTCTTTGATTTTCCAAACCTTTATAGTAACCGTTTATAAAATCTTGCAACATTCCATGTCAAATGTCATCCTAAGATCAAAAACCAAAACTTAAAAGTGCAGGGTCTTCCATTAGCGGGCCCTCATTACCCTGCCCTCCCCCTGCTCCGCCCCTTTCGTACCTCCATCGGCTCCTCCCCCGGGTCTGTTTCATCGATTCGCCCAAGTGGGAGCAGGTCGACCAAAACGAAAATGGGCTGTCTTTTCCTGGCCGCTCTTTCTCCAAAACGTCGTTTCAGCAACTCCACCTCCCACCTCTTTCCGCAGCAGAGGACGGACCAACGCCTGGTGGGTTGTTTTATGCAAACGATTGCGAGCTTCTCATTGAAAACGTTCCCTTCTCTTGCTATTTCTTTATTTCTTGCATTCCTTTGGAATTCCCTCCGTTCGCATGGCTCTGAAAGCCGAATGTGCATTGCAAATGGCGTCTTTTGAAGGCCCGGCGCCGTTTTTTGTGGGTCTGCGTCCTTTGGAGAGCAGCCCGAATTCCGTCGACTAATGGTTTCGGGGAATTGTGTCCATCGGCCGAGACGGATTGTTTTCTGAAGAAGGAATGGGCAGCCTTGGCTCCAAAGAACGACAGACATGGCTGGGGAAGCCTTTGACACGTGGAAAACAGCGCAACGAAAACATGGGGATTTGATGACGCGTGGGATGAGAAGGGAACGTCTTAATCTGATCGGAATGCACAAATATGCGGAAATTCACCTCGAGAGGCACTAATAAGTAAACTTTTTAATAAAAAATAGAATTAAAGGCACAGACAGTGTTTTTGTTGAGATTGTAGTTTCCATGTATTGATGCGTCCAACAGAAAAGGAAAATGTCTCCCAATCATATTTACACTGATTAGGTCAAATTTGAAATTTTAAAACCAGACCCTGATTTTCAAAAGAAAGGGTGGCTCAAGTTAGGGTCGGACAGAGATATTAGGAATTCGGTTAGGCGCTGAGGCACCTTTGTTAAAAGTATGGAATTCGCAATCGATTGAGGGTCTACAAAACGTGCCCAATGTTGAAAGGTTAAACGAAGGATGTTTTCATCTATGTAGTCATTGTGGTCATCCAGTAATCAAAATATCATTAACAAAGACATTCCAGTTCCCCCAGCCCCTGGAGGATGTGCGCAAGCGTTTTTCCTCGACGGAGGGTCGGTTCTCGATCATCGACGAACGCTCGAAGGACTCTTCCTCTGACACCGACGACGAGCCCCTCTCCAATCTGTTGTCTGGTGGGTTCCAGCCTGCTCTTTCACAAATCTGCTCATTATCGCCGTGTGGATCGGTTGTTCATCCACTCAAAACATGTTTGTTATCCGCCATTTCCCCCGAAAGGTTCCTCTCCGAATGCTCTCCCTTTGTAGTTCAGATTACAATTGAAATTCACTTTTTTAATTCAGTCTTTTAACTAAAACCATTGAACCTAAAAGTTATGCCCTTATTGGTACGATTAAAGGCAGGCACTTTTCTTGAGGGGGAGGGCTGTAGGCACCTGTTGTCTGCAATCGGCCCTTTGATAAGGACCGTCTGGTCCTTTGTCCCCACAAGGGAGACTACAAGTCATCTTTACTCCCGTTTTGTTCGTTTTATTCTTAAAAAGAGACACTTTTTTGCGAAATGTTCTACAAACATCGCATACGAAAATTGAAAATAGGACCCTACAAAATTTAATCAAATTGTTTTTATCTTTTAGGGTAGTTTAAAAGATTCCTTCTGAAGCACCAATTTTTCCATATTTCTTTCAACTTTTATAATCATCAGAAGTTTGAAAATTTCATCTAGAAGCCCAACGTTGTAGTCAGAATCCACTATCCATTTGACATTTCAACAAAAACACCGCTATGTATGTGTCCAACGGACAATCTCTGTTTTTGCCAATGATAAGGTAACATGGTCCCGCAAAGAAAAAACGGTATATAAAGTTGTGCCAATCTTTTGGCATGAGAGAGCCTTCGGAATAAGGAGTATTCAGACATTCCCTCTAAAAAGCGTCTGACATCCTTTTCCTGCGTCTTGTATTAACTTCAGGATGAAATCTTCGTTGGACACAAAAGTGTTCTCTGTGCACAAATTATTTAAAGGAGCCCAATTTTTCAGAGATGCACACAATTCAAAGTCTTGTAAAGTAGCAATTTCCACTGTAAACGCTGTGCACTAAATTTGGCTCCAGGTTGGAGAGTGGACAAAGTCAATTCATCAGAATATTGCAAAATGTAGTGTCAGCCCTTAAATCGGTGCTTCTTTTACTTTGCAATAACATATACGTTAACCTTCCACAAAGATTTATACCTATCCTGCCTCCCCTCCTCTCTTGCATCCTGCGAGTGCATCTCCCTTTGAGTGTGGATAACAGCAGTTGTGTTGGTGTTGGTGTGCCCAGTGTTTCCTGATAATGGACGCAGCGGAGGAGCAATCACGACCACATCGATTTACGTTTCGCTACCGGGCTGATCCATTCTCTTCTCCCCTTTGAAACAGTCGAAACATCGGAGACTAAAACTTTGTTGTGTAAATTAGTGAATTTGCCACGGGTCCAAAGGGTGCGCAATCCGTTGTTTCTAGCACAATCTTTCTTGCTGTAAAGTGCGAAAATCGGCTGCCGTATTTGCCATCTTCCGATCCGGAATCGATCCGTTCGTATTGACTGAGCGACTTCTGTCTGGATGCACTTTTTGTCCTTTCTTCCGCAGATCAAATTGTTACCAAACTTTCTCTCGTTCTAGATTGCAATCTAAGAACGAGGTTTTTGAGCAATTGCCACAATGGATATTGAGATCTATCTGTCCTTTTACAAAAAGACAAAAAAATCATCGTCTTGAGTGGTCTTGGCCTTGTTTAAAAGCTTTCTGGTGTTTAACACTCAATCGGTCGCAATGTTGCATTCATCTATCCTCCTCTATTTCTCTCTCTCTCTCTCTCTCTCTCTCTCTGTCTCTGTCTCTCTGTCTCTCTCGCTTTCTTCCTTCACCCTCCCAACCTCCTCTAAGCAACCTGTCCGATCTTGTTTTCCATCGCTGAATGCCCGTGTCCCCACTTCCCCTGTCGGAAACACAATAAGGATCCCTGTTTGCGACGGCTCTTTCTCTTTCCCCATTCCCTCCCGCTAATAACTCCACAGAACAACATCAATCGCCGCTTCTGATAGTTCCTTTCGTTTCTCCAAAGCCGTGGTGTGAGGAGAATTGTTTTCGCCTCAATCGAGAGAATGACTCAGCTGCACCAGCGCTCACCCGCCGTTTCTCCTTTGAAACACACGGCCTCTCCCCTTCGTTCGATGAGAACTGGATAATGTGTTGTCTAGACCATTTTAATGCAAAGAGAACCAAAAAGTATCTGATCTTTCAGATGTTTTCGTCTCTTCTCTCTTCTCCGAAACCCTCTATAAATCAACCTGCCGGTTGTTTTCAGCTACCAAATGAAACACCGAAGATGCCTCTGACTTTAGTACATTATGGGGCATTACTGTTATCTTTTATTGTCAGAATTCAACGCCTAGTTACTATAGAAAACATGGTTTAATTAGTCCCTATTCTTTCTTATCTGCTTGTAATGAATAACAAACCCACTCAGGATAACAGCTTGATTATATTTGTTACAACAATAATTACAAGTTGTTTGTAATGTTCCTCTTAAAATATTCGAAATTTGTCCTATGTAATAGCACTTTCCCACACTGTGTAATTTTCCATCTTCTGGGGTTGAACAAATAAAAGTGCAAGTGACACATCTTCAAATCGACTGGAAGGGGTCTATTCTCACAGAACTACATGTGCTCTTTTTAAATTACGGTAATTAAGTTGTAACAAAGGAAACTTTAAGAATTTAATAAAATAAATCACATTTACCATGGTTATCATCTTTTCCGTTTCTCAGAAGCATGGGTTTTTTTCTTCAAGCAACAGAAAAACCAACAAATGATCGTTTCACATTTGTGTGTTGGTGTTAATCTAATTGTTATCCGTATATTCCGTTGTTTTCCCTCCATTCCTCTGATCCTCTCCTTCCAGTTGCCCATCGTGTCCCTCCCTCTCCCTGTTTCTCCCGTTCAGTGGAACTGCCAGCCGGAGCGATGGCGTCAGCCACCTCTCGCTTCAGAGTGGGTCCCGTACGGAAAATAGGAAAGTCGTCCATTCAGATAGTCCCCGTGGAGAGTCGCTACAAAAGGGGAAGATGGGAGTGCTTCGATTACTACCAGAAGGAACTCACCCGTTGTCCCAAGACATCCTGTCCTGCCCTTCCGAAGCCAAATCTTATCAAGACAGGTACCATTTGAATAGTAAGGCCATAACAACATTAAGTTCAAGTTATCGTTTCAAAACCTCCCTTCTTGATTTCCCTAGGGAACCCATAAAACAGAGATTTTCAGACCGAACGGTTCGTTCTTGGACGACGGAGCTGATCCCGCCGGCGACGGCTCCTCCGACGCAAGGTGCGTCCTTCAAATTCGAGGAGACGGCCGTAAGAGAACGAGAGATTTTGGATGCGACGCCTAGGAAGAAAGTGCTTAGTGGGTAAAGAGACTAACCGTCCGTCCTTTGCTAACACGCATGTTTACATCGATTCAGTTGAATGGGAAATAAAATATAGCCACGGCAGAAACATTTAGCCATCGAGCAAGAAATACACGAAGAAGTTATGTCTTCAGTTAGTCACGTCTTGTATTTTGAAGTTGATCAAAATGCAAATCTATCTGCCTTTTAAACACCATTTTAGTTGCAGATGTGGAGGTTCCGACTGGCCGAATGACGCCGACCGAACTGTTGCAGAATGGACTCGAGTCAACCCTCAACACTTCGGATATCAAGAAGGATGCGGCAACGCTAAGGTTAGTCTCTCTCCCTCTCTTTCTCTCTCTCTCTCTCTCTCTCTCTTCTTCTTTTTCTTCTTCTTCTGCTAAAAATCGGGGTGTTGCGTGGCCGCCGTCCCCGAGGGTAGTTGTTTTTGGGCGTGTCGATCGTTATTCGGCCAGCCGCATCGATGGCCGTGCTCCGCCCGCTGCTCTGCTCTGACTTGTAAGTAGAAAAAAACCTTAAACGCCTAGGTTTTGTGCTAAAATTCAACCCCAGACTTTTTCTAAAGTTTCATTTAGACAAAAAAATTGTTGGAGGTTTTTCCGCAAAGCTTCTCGAAATATACGATTGTCGTGGGATTAGCCAAAAACGACAAATCCGAATTTATCCGAAGACTTCAGGAATGCTTTTTCTCAAAAGTTTTTTAAATGAGCTTTCACTGCCAGAAATGAATGAAACTTTTCACATTTTGAAAAAAAATGATCTTTGATCTACGTTGCCAGTTCCTCTAAAAGTTTTTCACTGAAAGGGGAAAAGCTTTAGTTTGTACAGGTTTGGTTATCTCACTTTCAACGCGCTGCCTGAGTATCAGAATTTTTAGGTTACTGTTTTAGGTTTGCGAACAATTCGTCTTCCAGATAATGTGCAAAGTGGGAAATCAGTAGCTCTTTTTTTTTTGCGATTCCGCTTTCTCATGCTAAAACATGGGCACTGATTGATCTTTTTGGTGTGGGACGATGTACCCACGTATCTTTTAACCGGCAGAAAAGGCGATTTTGACTATAAAAGCGTTTAGCAAAGATAAATTCATCACTCTTTCAGAAACTCACATTTACTAAAAGATTGGAGAAGAGCTATTTGTTTTCACTGCCTGAATTAAAACAATCACATTGTAGCAAAGTTTGTTCAGAATAGTTGCAGCTTCTGTTTGTTTTCTATTCAATGGAGAAACTGTTTTTATTTCGAAACTGCGTCTCAAACCAGAGATCTGTCGTCATGGACAACGGCTGGGACATACGATCCGCCTAAATCGGAAATCGCGGGTTTTGTTTGACCACTAATTGGATTGTGAGAAAAACCACGAGTACTTATTAGACACACTGTCGCTACCCAATAGCCATTGAAAGACGAGAGACGACAGAACATCAAATCTAAACCAGATACAACAATTTAAGCAAAAGAGATGAAGGAGGCTAGTTCCAATGAGCAAATCAAAGCGACATTGAATTCAATGCCATCGGAAGGGCAGTTGAAACAAGAAAATATTTGTTACCTTGCTTTGTTAGGGCCTTGTTTTTCAATCCAAATGCTTTCCTTCGTTGACCACTCGCTCCCTGTGGCGCGTAATCTTCGCTCTCCTTCTCTTTTCAATCGCGGATTCCCCGGGGATTCTCTCGTGTTTCCCACATGTCACAACCACCGGACGACTGATGTGTGGCCTAGTGGATGACCACGTGAAGAGACAGACGAATGACGAGGCTTTTTGTGTACTTTCCCCCGAACACGCGAACCACGGACATGCAAACACGCCTCCGGATAGGTGACGACGGAAATAAAACATCCCCTGCTATTTGGAAAATGATTTCAGTAAACGAATGCGCACACAAAATTCGAATTTTGGGAGAAAAAACTTTTAAAGTCTCAAATTCCGAAGTTTTTGAGTGTTGATCCTGGATAATCGATTAGAAAGCTCTGCAAAATCCGAGCGGCAGCCGACGAGTGCAAACTTTTTAGCTGCGGCGTTCTCACGTCACTTTCATTTTTTTTGGACAACGAGAACTTTTGGACAACGATTTGAAGAGTAGCAGTTGATTGCTACAGATAAACGGTAACCAAATATAAAGGGAGTGATTTTAAGGAGCTCAATACAATTGAGATATCTTGTGGTTGAGATACTCTCTTGACATAGATGATAGGTCACTTGTTTGTACGCGTTGGAATAGACACTTTGTCTTTTATCTACTTTTGTTTAAATTTTCGTTACGTATGTGAAGAACACTTAGATGAATCATCGACAATCATTTCAAATGCATGGTACCACGGAAACCTCTTCAGGAATGATTGTCTTTGACTTGTGAAAGAGTTAACGCGAGTCAAAAGGCAATCAATATTCAAATTCTCCGCAATATCGACTTAAAAGTCAAGTTCCCTTGTTATGTCGAAAGATCAATTTAAGACCAACATTTGCCTTAATGAAGGAGACTCGCTCTTTCGAAGAAGTAACATACGTTGGGACCAAGGAGGGTAGGCTAATTCTGCGCCATGGGCGCCCCTCGTTTCAGCCACCCTTGCTACTCCACTACCCGAATAGCCCAACAACAAAAGATATGGCTTCCTTTCTCTAGTGGACTTTCTCTAGTGGACTTCACTACATTTCAAAATAGCCTGGGAAACTCTTAGAAGGCAAACAGGTGGGGGCGGGGCTGTCGGTGTGTTCGCACCGCGTCGGTGTACAGTGGCGGAGATCACGTGGAGTGCCGGCGGCCAGGCGGCACATGCGACGCCGATTCAGCTCCAAGTGGGTTGTCTTCTTCTTCCTGGGTCACACCGAATCCCAGATAACAGATGACCTTAAAGCAGAGGGATTCCGGGAACCGCATGAGCTTCGAGGAAGATTGAACTCTCGAGTCTCTTTTGTTTCTCTCGAGTCTCAATCCCCTTTTCTGGTGAATGCATAGATTCCCTCAGGTAGTTCTTCAGAGTACCCTTGAGCATAGAACGTTTTTTCCTGGAACACCCTTGTATCTTCAATGACGCAGTTCCGGAGCATAGAAATCACAGGGAAATTCAAGCATATCAGTCGTCGTAAAAGTCTCCTACGAAAGTTTTCGCCTGTTCCCACGAGACAGCACCATTTTGGAGAAAGCTTTTTTCTCTCCATTTTATTTTGATTCCAAAGTCTGAATTCACAATCCATTTCCGAAAATATCGTCATTAACACGGTTATTTCGGTCTTTCCCTGTCTTTGACAAATTGTCTGACACCAATCCAAACACGAATTACACTAACTATGACAAGGGCTGGGAAACAAGATTTCACAACTTGTAGTTTACCCTTCCACTCCTGTTTCTCTATTTTCATGTAGTGGAAAAAGATGAGGAAGTGGAAGAATAGGAAAATGGGGGAGAGAGGCCAGGCTAAAGTGAAAGCTAAGGTCAAGTTTTCTGTAGAACACCCGAGTTTCTTTAGACGAAAACTCGATGTTTTCTTTCAATGCATATTTAAAAATTCCATTATTTAAAGTTTTATTCGGTGGTTACATAAAAGCAAAAGAAGAAAGTATCTTTATTTCTTATTTGTCCGTTTCAGTTCGTCGGCCACGAGTCACAACGGAAGTTCTCCCGCGATGGTGGCCATCGACTCTAAGATCGAACAAGCGATGGACCTGGTGAAGACGCATCTGATGTACGCCGTCCGCGAGGAAGTCGACGTCCTCCGACAGAAAATAGGCGACCTAGAGGCTCATGTGAGTAATCGGCGTTCCTTGCAAAGAGAACGCTCGAGTTGTAAAATTCCCGAATCTGCAAAGATTTCTTGCGGAATTCCTGGCGACCAGGCGCCGTGTGACGTCCCGCGGTCGACGCAGACCGAGGCCAATTTCTTTTGAAGAATACCGTCGGTTCATGGGGATTATTCATCAAATTCTGCCACATTAAGACGCTAATCACAGCGATGATCACTTTCGAATTCACATAGCACTTGAATTTATCTGATAGGGAATCCAAAATGTGGGTTATTGTGGGGGAAGGAAGTGAACATTCAAAATACAATAAGAAAGTTTAACTGAAATTCTACATTGCCGTTATTTAACTTCCAACAGAATACCGTAGCCCGTGCCTTATCCTCTGGCCTTCCCTGTCTCTTTACCCTAGTTCCCCCCGAATGCGTCCCAACACGAAAGGCCATTACCGCCTGTTTTCCTCCTCGTCTCGCCATTTATCAGTACGCTTATCGTCACCGAAAACAAAGAAAAGACGCGCGTGACGGCACGAAATGTATCTTTCTTCGTGGCGGGACCCATCAAAGCAATACTTTGACCTCTGTTTTGGCAACTCGGTCGAGAAACAGGCTGTGGCGCCCGTGAGGCGGCTCTCGAGACAGACGGAAATAGCCTCCGACTGGTCGACCACCGAAATAGAAATGATAACACGCACGTGAACCTCGGAATGATCGAATCAAAAAAGCACTTTTTCAGATACAACAGCTGGAATGCGAGAACGCCGTGCTTCGGGAACACGTGTCGGCCGAAGTGGCCGGGGGAGGCCTCCACAAATGAGAGACGGGTCGAATCACTTGTACATAACACTTCATAAATGCATTCCACTTCTGTTCTCTCTATACGAAACTATACGGGCCTCCGATTTAAGAGAAAATTACGCTCAAGAAGTCCTGGACGACTATCTACAACAATTTTTTCTGAGAACTACTGTAACTGTGTTTTTGTTTCAATTCGGTTGGTATGACAATTGGGTAGTAGTTGCAGATGATATTGACCTGAGGCCGCTTTCTGCATTTTATGCTAACCTCAGGCCGCTTTCTGCAAATGGTGTTGGCCTCAGGCATGTTTCCGAACATTCCTTTGGCAGTCATACTGAACTTTTCTGTCTCTTCCTCTTCTTACAACTGAGCTACAGTCATCGGATGGAACCCCGTAGGAGGCAGCTCCGTCTGAATGAAACGCGAAAGTGAGTTACAGTAACTCTTCTTCATAAAACCAACACAAAAACCGGCTCATTAGACTAATTGACCGAAAATCAGAAACCGCTGTTGAAAACGGCCGGATACGTGAAATCTCATAGGAGAAATCATGTTTGACTACGAGTGAGCCACAATTAGCATAATGAAAATTCTCCTACACTTCCATATCAATTTAGAGTTGAAAATTAGAATATATTATAGCCTAATAATTCGTATTCTACTTTTCATTCTCTCATTTACCCATGCGCCTGCAACGTGTCTTCTTCGGAATCCTTCTCCTTGTCCTTTCCCTTTCCGTAATCATTCTTCTTACAAAATATAACAATAATGACAAGGTAAGCCATTACATATATAACTTTCTATTTCTATTTCACAGGGACATTTAAGATCCCCTGTGGCGTTAAGGATTCATCAGAATTTGAATGGCTCAAGCCACGAGGGATGCCCTTCTCTTTACGGAAAAGTCTTTGTATTCTCAGTTTACAAGGGAGATATCATCAATCAGTGGGTTTTGTTTAATCCGACTTTAGTTTCTTGTTTTAGTCAGTACAGAGTTGCCCAGGAGTCTCTTCAGTGCTACCTGAGGGGAAAGAACTATCCCTTTGTTTTCATTGACGTTGACAAAGACGAAAGAACCCTGAAGGCCTGCAGCCACCACAAGGACGTTTGTGCTTCTGAAGGCGTCTGATAGAAGACTTTAGGTATTCTTCAAGAAGCACTGTGCGGCGACCGATAACCTGAAGGACGGCGACTGGATGCTGGTGTTGGACGCAGACACGGGCGTTGTGAACCCACACCACTGCGTGGAGGAGTGGATAGACCCCCGGGTGCATCTGGTCTTCTACGAACGCTTCTTCAACTGGGAAATTGCTTCTGGAAACTACATCGTTCGTCTCTCTTCAACCACTTATAGCTGAAGTTCCAGGCACGAAATACACAGTTTTCTTATGATTTCCTAAAGAATTGGGCCGATTAGGAGTTCAAGCAACCTGCAAATTGGAGTGGACTGGATAATGGAGTTCTCCAGATGCACATCCTGCAGACAGTTCTACCTGATGCTCAACAGGAAATTAGGAATTGCGATTCTTTGTGGCAGAAAGCAACCAAGTACGAGAATTACATGGCCTATGTCAACTGTGTTAAATTGACCCTCAGTGAGTACTCGTCTTTGCTTCAAATAGAACCCTGATTCAGGAGCGACTAAGATATGGCCGGATCAATTGCGAATCTACCGAAGGGGGCACGGCTGGGTGAGGGACGGTTTCTTCACTTCCGACCGCTGGGGTCCATCTGATTTTATGTTACACGGCTGGAAACATCAAAACATTGGCGACGATGGCTGGAACAGTCCTTTTGAGGTAATCTGGTTTTGCTGCTTCAGTTATTTCAATTGCAGAGACGACTGAATGCTTCCGAATGTGGAAAAGGAGACGAGGGATGGCATTGGAGGAGTGACAGTTTTGTGAAAGACGAAGACATTCGGAAGGGCATGAATGGCTATGAGAAGACTGTAGCCAAGGAGTTTCCAAAGGAGGCGAGGGTCATTCCTCATCTACAAGCACCCGATGTTGGGGAGTGCTACCCACACTGCGACGAAGCAACCGATAGACGACAGTAGATATGGAGCATGGAATAAAACGTTGTTGGTGTCAAAAAAGGACTTGAGAAACATATGACAAATGAGAACCAAATGATCCACAGCCACATGGGATACAGTTGATCTGTGTCGTCTTCCCAGATTTCTCCTTGATTTCTAAAATCTCAGTTCCCGTTATATTTATGGTTTTCTGCGACTGGGTCATAATTTCCATTGCGTAATAGATTTGCTATCTAACGATGTTTCGAATGATGTCGGGTAGTTTCAACCCTGTCAAAACCTCCAAAATACTCAACAAGCTGTTCGACGATGCTCGGGTGTATTAAAGTCAGATTCTCCATTTCCATTGTCTTTTGAAGGTGTCTTGGGGACGCATTAGCATCCAGAAGCACTGAACATAAGAGTGACTTGCTTCGAGTAAGGAACACCGACAAAGGACGGAGACCCTATTAGTGAAGTACTCTTCTACGAAAACCTTTTCAGAGTTTCCAAGATGCACTGGAAGCTTGAGTATATCATCAGTTTGCCCATTCATTTAACAGAACATTTCACATGAGATCTTTATGTTGATCCACAGCCTACAGTTGGTCTGTGTCGTCTTCGCAGTGTGGATAGCACTCTCCTACATCTGGTGCTTGCAGGTGTGGTATAACCCTGGCGTTCTCCGGGAAGGTCTTCCCTGCCGACCGTTCGAAATTCGCCAGTTCCAACCGCACAGCCTCGTCTCCTATTCGACTCTTCGCCCTCCAGTGCCATCCCTCGTCGCCACGCCCACATTCTGTGGAATTAGGGTCTCTCTCAAAGAGAGGTATATTAACAATCAATTAGGCACTACCTCGAATGGGCTCTCCCAGCCGTTCAGACCAATGTGTTGCACTTTCCAGCCATGCAGCATAAAATCAGATGGACCCCAGCGGTCGGAAGTAAGGAATCCGTCCCTCACCCAGCCGTGAGCCCTTCGGTAGACACGGATTTTACCTGGCCACAGTCTAGTAGCTCCTCAAATGAATTGTTTGTTTCTCTCTCTCTCTCTCTCTTCCAAGAGAATCGCCACTTACCGAGAGCTAATTTGACGCAAGTGACATAAGCCATGTAAGTGTCATAGTCGGTTCCATTGTGCCAAAGTGCATCACAATTCTTACTCTCCTGAACAGCATCTGGCAGAACTGTCTGTAGGATGTGCAATTGTAAAACTCCATTGTCTGCGCCATTCCAGTTCGAAGGCTGACTGAACTCCCATTCTGCCCATTTCTTCAGGAAATCATAAGAAAACTGTGTATTTCGTGCCTGGAACTTCAGCTATAAGTGGTTGAAGAGAGACGAACGATGTAGTTTCCAGAAGCAATTTCCCAGTTGAAGAAGCGTTCGTAGAAGACCAGATGCACCCGGGGGTCTATCCACTCCTCCACGCAGTGGTGTGGGTTCACAACGCCCGTGTCTGCGTCCAACACCAGCATCCAGTCGCCGTCCTTCAGGTACTCGGCCGCCGCACAGTGCTTCTTGAAGAACAGCTGAAACAACGTTTTTAGAAGAGTCCTTGGGGGAAATGACAATCTATTCACAATAGACAGATAAAGTACCTGTTGATGGTGGCCGCAAGCCTTCTGGACCCTTTCGTCCTTGTCTATGTCAACCATGGCCACAGGGTAGTCTGTTCCTTTGAGGTAGCAATGCAAGGATTCTTGAGCAACTGCGTAGTTCCTAATTCATCATTCTGATACGCGAAAAAGAATAAACCAACTTTTCTAATGATTCCTTTCTGTACATAACGAAAAAGAAAACTTTTCCGTAGAGTGGTTGGCATCTCTCGCGACTTTTAAATTCCCGCCGAACGGTCCTCTGAGGGAAACCCGTGAGTTGGCTGTAATAACCCTAGGAAGAGATGAAGATAGGGAGAGGCCCAACCTGTTTGAAACGAGGAATCACCCCTCTGGTTTCTGAAGAATAACGGAAGAAGCAGAGGATTAGAAGGGCAGATACGCAGAGGGCCGAGAGAACGAGGCGCGGACGACGCATCGCGACGGGACGCGATTCATGGACCACTCTGTTAGAAGAAATTGGAAAGGAAGATGTTTCGGGAAAGACGGGCGCACAAAGGGAGAATCTGCACTTCGGCGGACCGCAAACAAAACGGAGGAGGAAAGGACGCAAAGTCGCCGCTGCGAAATGAGTTCTTTTCACGCGGACACGAGGAACAATGAGATATTCTGTGCTTGTTATTTATCTTCAGACGTATTGATCTATACCACACAGACACACCATATGTTTGTTCCCGTCCTACTTTTGTCTCTAATCTCCTCCTACTATATTTTAGCGCTGTCTCTCCTTCTTTTTGTATTGGTAGGTAAAACGCATTTACGAAGGCCCTAAAGAGGAGATGGCCAGGCGGCTGACCGGGGTGATTGTAGTGGGACAAAACGGGCTTCTACAGCGTCGAAAGCAATTTTCTCACAATCCGCCTGGTCTTTTGTGGCAACGGGGAATAAATCTTCAGTTATGCACTACTTTCTCCAGCCAAACTGCAGACACGACATTTTAAACTAAAAATATAATTGTTTTAAAAGTTACTCTGAGAAAAGGTTGTTTGACTACAATGAGAATGTGAATTCAACGCAATCAATAGAAAGAGAAAGGAGCAGTTCTTTCGAATAAGACTTGTTGCAATATGCCAAGTGGACGATCTGTCTCTGTTGTGTGTTCTTCCTATCAATGTCTTATCTGGCTTGCATCTCATATGAAGTTTACGGCTGCCCTTCTTCTATCAAAAAAGGAAAATGTGTTTGGAAAAAGAAGACAGGCAAACACAGGCAGCAAATCGAGGGGAACCGTAACTTTCACTGAAAACAGTTAACTTCTACATGGTTCCAAGTCAGAAATTCCCAAGTTATAGTAAACATCTCCGAGAGGCCAATTCGAGAATTCAGTGCCGAGTGGAAAACAAGTGTGTCGAAACCGTCGGGAGATAGCAGCCGGTAGCCAGCCAGGACCTGTTCCAATTCTGGTTGCCAAGTCATTCCCCCCTCCCCAAATAAAACACGAGTGAAGCATCAACATTTTATTCGAGAAACAGCAACAGCAACAGAAAACGGCTGCAACAAGGCAGAGCAAATAGGCGAGGAGGGGTTGAAACAATCCCTTGGGTGAACAAAAGTGTCACTCATGGATAAAACTATGTGAACAACTAACAAAATCCCAGTGAGCGGCCCGTGTAAAGCTACCGGGGAAGGCGAGGAAATGAAAGGCTTACTGGGACATCATGTTTTGCAAGGTGGCCTTCTTCTCCTCGTCAAAGTTGGCAGCCTGCACAACCTGCTCCAGCATGCCGCTCTGGTGCAACATCTTGATGATGTGGAGAAGACGCTGCTTCACAGCCACGGCATCCTCGTCCTCGTCGTCGAAGGCATCCATTTGGAAGGCGGACACAACTGAAACGTTGGGTTATATTGAGGTGATGGAGAAACAATACCAATGTCGACAATTCGCGGCAGGTTGGAGTTGTCAGCACCGAGAACGGCAGGGTGGTTACCCTCGACAAGGTCGCAGAAGTACCCGTAGATGTGGATGGACTCTTCCTGATCCTCGTGAGTCGGCAGCCAAGAGATGAAGGTGGGAATCACCTGAAACGCTTTTAGAGGGGCTGAGGACGCTATTGAACCTGAGTGACATCGACCTGGGATCCAGCGTATTTCAGGATCTTGGCGACGGCAGCGATGGCGTTCTCCGTGGCAATCGCGCCTTCCTCGGTGGCACGGGCGTCAGGTCTGAAAACAGCAATGTTAACTTATTTCCTTGACACATTGTTAAAATTAGCAACGTTATAACCAAATTAATGCGCTTAGTGAGTGCAAACTAAGAAGTGCGAACAATGATATTAATGTAATAATGTGGACTATCTTACTCATGCTTGCAGCCACTCTCCGCGGCTCTCATGCTAAAACAAAAATGACCATACATCATGCAATTTCCATATAATGAAACTCACTTGCTGATCATAGCCGCCAGAGGCTCCAGGGCGGCCGTGACGGCTCCAAGGTACTCCGCTCCTCCGTTCATTGCCATGATTCCGAAACCGTACGCAGCCGCCTGGCGGACTTCGGGATATTCGTCGCTCAGGCAACGGACCATGATGGGGATGAACTCGTTCTGGTGGGCAGCGACCTTCTGCAAACGGAAGAGTTTACGAAGAACTGGGCACAAACCTTGGAGGCGAATTCAACGACATCATCGATCATGCAGATTCCCCACTGGCGATCGGTGAAGTGCCTCTTTCCATCGACGAGCTTGACAATGTTGCCGAGCAGGGGTCCGACGAACACAAAGAAATCTTCACCGAAGGTCTAAACGCCAAGTATGGAAATAACCAAAGAATAGTAACCTTGAATCCAGCGTGGATGACGTCACTGATGCGCGCGAGGACGGCGGTCTCCTCCTGAAGTTCGTCGTCGAGCAGTTCCTTAGCCTCATCGGGGTCCTCATCCTCGTCCGCTTCTTCGGCTTCACGCTCGTCCCTCCTTCTCTCGTAGCCCTCGAGCTGATCCTTCAAAAGGGTTCCGATCTTCTGCACCTCTTCGCCAGAAATGTACTGAAGCACGTGTTTTTTTGCATTGGAAAATGACTTACGGCGCTGGTGAGAATGGTCATGCACTCGGCGATGGCATTTAGCACCTCCGAGAGGACATCGGGATCCTCCTCCTCGTGTTTCTCAGCGGCGGTGAGAAGAGCAGGGAGGAATTCGACCCACAGACGACGGGCAGCATCGAGACCCTTGAAAGAGATTGTAAACAAGCAAAATAGGGGAGATGCACCTGGTTCTTGACGCACTCCAAGAGACAGGGGATGGTTTCAGCTGCGGCGGCACGCACCCCGTCATGGAACATGAACTTCAGGTGCTCAAGGCACAACTTGGCAACCTGGTCCACAAAAGGAGCAAATGCCTCTGCAAACAAAAAATAAGCATAAACAAGGATATATCAATATACCCTTCATGTCGCGAGCGTAGCACACGATCATTTCGCAGGCGGTAGCCTTCTCCTCCAAGCCAGAGGTCCTTATTCCGAAGTTCTTGTTCTCGCCGACAGCGTGGAATTCCCAGGCCGGATCGTCATCGACTTGCTCGTCTGGAGAAACGTTGTTTGAGCGGAAAGTGTCTACTCACCATCAACAATGGCAATCTGGGGACTGTAGCTGGCAGCCCTGAGGACGGGGTCCATAACCATGGGCAAGAAGGGGGCGAAATCGGGACCGAGGACCTTAAAAAAGAAAGAAATAGTTTACATAACCACAACTAACCCTGCATATGCGAGTCCAGGAGCTGATCATGTAGCTGCACTGAGGATCGTCAGTGTTCAGTTCCTGCATGCAGCCACTCAGAATGTTCATGATCTCCACGGCGTCATCGCGGAAGGTGTCCTTTCCAACGGCTAGTCCTATCAGCGAGATACACTCGATTGTCTTGCCACGGAGAGTCTGAAACGAACAGGTCAGGCACAATGGAGGGGGATACCTTGAACTGAGCGTCCTCAGAGTGTTTCAAGATGTACTTGAGCGGCGGCATCAAGCGGCTGTAGAACTGAACAAACACCTCCTTGGCGGCATCAGCCACAGAGGCCACAGTAGTGATGACCTGTTCCAGCACAATCTTCTTTCCCTTCTCCTGAAGGACTCGGAAGGTAGTCTCAATGACTTCCTCCAACTTGGCCATGACGACAGGCAGGTAGGGAGTGATTACCTAGAGGGAAGATATATAGCAAGGATGAAAAAAAACATACCCCCTGAGGACAATCCTCGCTGAAGTTGACGAGGGCGGCACCGGCATGAGCAGACACGCGAGGAACAGTGGTATCGACCAGGGTGGCGAGAAGACCTCCAACAACCTAGAAATTGGTAAAGATGGCAGCAAGAAAAAATGAAACTAACCTTCTCGTGACACTTCTTCTGAAGAGTAGGAGCAAAGTCGGTAGACATCTGCCCAATGGCGTTGCAGGCAGCATAACGAACACGAGGGTGGGGATCCTGGAGGAAGGGGATGATAGTGCAGACGATGGAGGAGATCTTGGGCTCCATGACACGCTTGCATCCTTCTCCGATAGTAGAGAAGCCCATAAGGGCAGCATGACGTTTGCGCCAGTCGACTAGACAGGAAGGTTGGCTATATCAAACAATAAGAACAAACCATCGCTTAGCAGAACATGGCTGACACTAACGAATGGCTCGAAGATAGCCTTTCCGTTGAGCGAGCAAGAGATACGGTCCAGTGAGCTCTCACCGACAGCAACAGCACTGAAAAATACGGATTGAACAGGAAACAAAAGAACACCAACTCCTCATCGATGTCACCGTCATCAACGTCGTCGACGACCAGCCAGTCCTCCACATCCTCGTCCAACTCGGTCATCAGAAGAAGCGCCGATTGAACTGAAATAAGCGATGCAAACCCATACAGTAGAAAACTAACGGATCACAGGGATATAGTTGGCAGCACGCTTCTTGACAGTGTTGGGAGCAGCCTCGCAGATAGAAGTCAGAACCTCCATGGCGGAATGGCGGTAGGAGTTGTCCTTCTCGCTGTTGGCTACAATCTGCGCACACATTTCGAAAATAGTGGCAATGTGGGCAGTGATGACTTTGGGGACGCAAGAGGCCAAGTCGGACAGGGCCTGGAGAGGACTGTCGTCCTCCTCTTCGGTCTCAACCACATGCTTGCACACCTAAATAAAAAAATAAGTTCCATTATATCTAGATTAAAACCTGGATGACTGCCGGAATAGATCCGGAGAAGCCTTTGACGAGCTTGTCATCGTCATCGTTCATGGTAACAAAGGAAACGAAAGCCTTGACGGCAGCAGAGCGGACAGATGAAACTTGGTGAGTGAGGCAGGCCTCCAGCAGAGATTTTATTCCAGCAAGGTAGTTGCTCTGGTCGGCTCCAAAGATATTGGGAACAGATCTGAAACAAAAATCGGTTTACGAAGGAATCTGGAGAATTTACTCTATGAGAACCATGGCGGTTAGCTTCAAGTCGGCACTGTCGCTCTGAATGCAGTGCTCCAGGAACTGCAGCACCTGGGTCCACTTCTGCTTTCCGGTGTCATCATCTAAACGCTTCCAGTGAACACCTGACCGCAGAACCACTAACCTAGCTCGTTACGGGCAACCTCAGCAACGACGTCAGTCAGCTTCTTCCTCAGCTGTTGGTCGCTCTCCTCAACGGCAAACTTCAGCAACTAAACATCATTTTATGAGAATAATGAAATAATAAAATACCTGCTCCTTGACGGGGTTCAGGTTGCCCCCCATGGCGGCCACCAACTCGGCCCAGCTGTTGGAAAACAGTCTCCTCAGGAGAACAAGGCACATCGATCTGGCCTACAAAGACTGATTTAAGATTTAAAGCAAATAAGGCACCTCCAAAGGAGCATTCTGCTCGGAGTAGAGTCGGTAGAGGAGGTCGGTCTTTGTCGTCAGATCCAGCGCGTCGTACTGTTTCTCGGCGGCATCGCGTTCCTCATTGACATTGGAGAGGGTCTTGGAAATGAGGACGTGGAATGTCTGGAGATCCATCGCCGCTTTATTACTGAAAAATATAGAATAGGTTGATGATCAATTCGAAGCGTAAATAAAGATAGATGAGAAGTGAAATAATCACAGTGAATGAGAAACAAAGGTAATACACTCGCCAGAGAGAAAGAGATTAAAAATGAATTTTTAAAAATCAATACCTTTGATTGCCAAAAAAATAGTACAAAACCACCTGCTGGCTCAGGGATTCATGCGTTGAGCAACAGAGTGCGGGAATCGGTGGTTCAAAGAGCTGCGTATCGCTGCCAGCGCTTAACCAGTCGATGTGCAGCGAGCGCGCTGCGTACGAAACTCAAAATTGACGCCAGTTGGCCCGTCTGGCGGCTGGCAGCAAAGAACAATCGGCGGGCGTTTGATGACAGATTGTTGCGACAGCCGGTTGCGAAAGAACAGCTGGGACCAGCCGCTGCCGCATCGCGCGGGTGATATCGCTGTGCCCCGCAAAGATCTGGCTGGCAAATTATGTGTTTAGCTAATGTTCTTAAGTTAATATTTTCAGCATGACTCAATACAAAACACGCGACAAAACAGTCCTCGTGGCGGGACCATCAATGTGACCTTGGCGGGAAATTGGGAGATGTTTGAAAGAGAGCTTCTCTTATGAGACGTCTCTTTGAAATGTGGGACGTCCAGCCTGTCCTTCCCCGTTACGACCAAGTGCACGGGCACTCGGCGATCAAACGATTGGTCCTCGGCCTGGTTTTTGGTTTACGTACAGAATCTTCATTATATACATTTTGCATTTACATTGAAATTTCTCTTCGTAATCAATGTGGGGACTAGTAATCTAGACAAAGTATCGATATGAGTGGGGGTACTGTAGGAATGTCTTAGAATCCACGCAGGAGGTCGTCCATAAACGAGTCCCACTCCTTCATCTGACCGAACGAGGGGATCAGCTTCACCGTGTCGTAGAGGTACTGGACGTGCTTCTGAAAAAAACATATTGGCTTCCCAATTGATTGATTTTACTGTGAAACAGGGTAGCAGAAGGAGAAGGCTTCCGATGCGATTCTCCACGTCGATTATCCGTTCCACCTCAAAGTAGAGATGCAGCTCGCGAACGGCAGCATTCGAAGCCTAGAAAATGGTACTGTAGTTCAGGGAAGGAGGTACCTCTTGGGCTATGTGGATCCCAGCCGGCGAAAGACCGATGTTCCCGGGGTTCCAGAACATGATCATGCGAAGAGTCATCATTTCCCCGACGGTCAGACGCATGTGCCCCATCGGAACCACCAGGTCATCCACCAACTGCTGCATCGCGTTCCCGAACATTCTGAAAAATGCACCTCTAATCAACCTTTCTCGCCACACTTACAGTAGTTTGACCCTGCTCGAGTCCTGGTTATCGGCCTGATCGAGCGGTGGCCATTCTCCTGGCCTCATGTAAGCGTTGTTGACCTAAAACCATACTTCATCCCGGAGGTCCTCCATGATCACCAGAACCAGGCGATCTGTGTAGCCCAACTCCATCGTGTGAAAGACGTTGTCGAGGAGGATGTAACGGAGGGCGAAGGCACGCAGGAGCTTCGTCTACACAACTTAATTGCACGTTTCTCTTGGAAGAATTACCTTATCCATAGGATCGGTTAGATTCCTAAACTCAGCCAGCTTCTCGGCCCATTCGAACATCAGCACCATCTGCACTTGGAACAGCGTACTGTAGTCCTCGGGGGTGGCCCTGTGTCGTAGAGCAGTTTCCTTAAACGGACGCTTGAAGCCCATGAAAAGGCGGGGCCTTACACAGTCATCTGCGAGAATCTCGGTGAGTGTGCTGCAAAGCATGGCCCTCCTCCTCCTCTTCTGGTCCCTGTAGTCGTAGCATTGGCGGGAGATCAGGCCAGTGTCCGGAGGAGGCGACGGCGGTAAAGCGGGCATGAAGAGGTCCTGAAATTTGGGTATAAGAAAGAAATGGGGGAGGGACTTACATCCAAGGACCCAGAGCGAGGGGCGTTTCTGATGTCGCCGGGGCTGGGCTCTGACTTGATGACGACCGGGTTGTCCAGGGCGCCGTTGGTCTCCCTCTTGGGCTGGACGGCCTTTCTGTCCATTCCGACATTGAGACACTTGGCCAGACGACAGGCGCGACAGGCACAACGAGCATCTGAACAGAAGGGGTTGGGAGGGAGGGGGGACGCACTCTTGTCCACGGGACACTTGCCCCCTCGGCGACAGTTGAACTGCATGTCGTAGGTGACTGCACGGCGGAAGAAGGCATTGCAGCCACGGCACGAACGGACTCCTGCAAACCATCGATCAAATATGCCATGCCCTACGGCGATCGGCACATTTAAGCAAATCAGGCCGCTTTTTTCTAGCGCCAGGCCGCTTTTAAAGATATTTCTTCAGAGAATGGAGATGTATGGTTCCTCACAGAGACATACCGTAGTGGAATCCGTCGGCACTGTCCCCGCAGACGACGCATTGTTCCGTCTGGGACAGGACGTCAAGGGGACTGGATACGGTAGTCGACAGGGCGTTCATTCACCCTAATCTACATGAGATGGCCGATATTTGAATAAATGCAGATATTATACGGTAGTTAACCGAAAACGGAAGAGAAAGAGTTGTAGGATATGTTTACGAGCTACTCGCAGCTATCACAATTCAAAGAGAGGCACCGGAAAGTGATTGCAATGGTAATTACAGGATATGTACAGGGAATGCGGAATGTACAGACAACGGAGTCAGCCCTCGCTGAAACTGGCGATCCTCTGCCGATCCTCGCTGAAATTGGCTTTTAGAAGACGAGGGGGGAAGACTACCTCTGCTTTTTCAAGCGAGCGCACTTGGGACACTCGGGCTTACCGGCGCCGAGTTTTCTCCAGGATCTGCTGGCACATCTGAAGATTACGGTAGATTTAAAGGGGAACTACTTACTTTGAGTGGGAGATGGAGCCACATTCGGGACATCGGTGCACTTTCTCCGTCTGGAAGGGGAAGAGGAGGTCGGTGGCATCTGCACACATGCAGCACACGAAGGCGTGTGCCAGGCACTTCTAAATGGGATTACTTCTAAAAGAGATTGACAGAGGAGAGAGAGAGAGAGAGAGAGAGAGAGACCTTGCAGGTTTCGATGTGGCATTTGGCGTAGTAGACGATTGGCTCCAGGAGGCTGAGGAGGTCCTTGTTGTGGACCCTCGTCAGGTCGGAGAGGGAGAAGACGTCGGTGGAATGGAGCAAATGCTTCTCCAAAGAGGTGAAAAGCGTTTTGAGGCTGAAACGAAAACAATGAGAGACGCGTGGTTTAGGCGGAAGCGTTCCCACGGCGACACTAATCTTCGGGGGAGTGACGCCTGCTGGAGCCTAATCCCAGGACAGGACAGTAAAACAACACATTTCTGCATGCATGACTCTTCGTAAGTGAAACAACCCCGCTGCCTTAGAAACGTACTTTCCATGGGCCGTGATGGTTTCCTCTGCCGTCGGACAACGCTGAATGAACTCGTACATGTGCCCCAGCTTCTCCCTCAGCTGGATCACTTTCCTCAGAACGGACACCTTCTGCACCTGGCCAAACTCTCTTTCCCGCTTGGAAGACCCAACAAACCAGCGCCGGTTCAACGGTTGAGACGTGGATGGCCGCCTGGTCCTTTGTCTCCGAGAGGAAGCGATACGCCCTATCAGACACCGGAGCCTCGCTGAAACAAACTCTGTTGAATAGACACAAAAGGGCGTACGAGAAGTTCCACAGCTTCAGGATCTTCGACGGAATTATGAACTTCCGGCCGTCGTGGCAGCAGTAGCAGAAGAGCTTTCCGTAGTATTCGCACAGTCTAAATATGGGAAGTTGAGACGACGATTTAAAGGAATTTTGGCTCAAAAAACAAGCTATTCCTCACCTGACTCTCTTGGCCATTTCTCCCTCCAACCTCGTTCCACAGCCAGCACAACGGTTGTTCTGGGACGCCAGAGAGGGCTTGCCCCTGAATTCACAGTTGGAGGAGTTTGGAAGGAAGGCACTTACGTCTTTGTTGGAGTGAATATCCAGGCATCACGGGGAGGTGCCCAATCGGAGGAGCCTCGCAGATGGACAATCGCTCCGTTGAACATCATTTCGGAACTGTTGACGGCAGTCAGAGGAACGCTGATGGCCTGAAAGGGATGGCGTACGGGTATAAAGATATTCTTCTGCCAGTTGAGTGGCATTAAAAACAGAAATAATGCTTACTTACCTGTTCAAAGTTGGCCACCAAATCCTGAACCCATGAAAGAACCCTCGGATCGCGAATAGGAGAAGAGATAAAGGCTCTGAGAGGGAATAAAGGAATCTCCTACATCTACCCACCGGGAGATGGCATTGCCAGCCATGTGGTACCAAGTGGGATCCAGCTTCCGCCGAAGGATGAATTCGTCGACGCCTTTGTGCAAACTGCGGATTCTGGCTTCTTCGGATAGAATACTGGAAAGAGGAGGGAATTGGAGACAAAGGAACCCACTTTCTGCATGAATCCACGCAGAAGGAGGAGTTCCTGGATCTGGAGGAGGACGGGGTGGATATTGTGAATTGTTCCTCGCAAAGAGAGGTGGAATGGTGCATAGCAAGGGGAAACGCCGTATCAACCTGAATTCTCATATGAAAACTCAGAAAAAGACGTACCTCGTTTACAAGACGCGAGAGCTCCGGGTCTTTGGACACCTCGTTGTACCACCTCACTTCTTCAATGACGCGCAGCGCCAAAGCACATCCATAAATACTCAAATTTGACTAAACAGGATGAAAGAATTGAAAATTATTGAAATACCTCTTCTAAACTCTTGGAGATCACGAGGTCGTTCTGGCGTAACTCGCGGATTTCATCCTGTAGAGCCATCCAACCAGGCTGGGACCCCACGAGTTGTGGCAGAGACGGCGGGGCACAGAGCGCGGAGAACTGGCTCAGAAACGGCTGAAAATAGACGGAGATTGACCGATCATCAGGATAAACTAACGTCGTCTGCGATATCGGTGGCCACGTTGTCAAAGGCTCCGCTTTCCAGCCCATTCTCGGAAGTAGCATCGACGAAATCATCAGTTTTGTCTAAAGATTTGGAGCTGAACGAGATAATAAGTCCAGAAAGAAAGAAAACCCACAAATGACGGCTGCTCATCGAGAGGAAGTCGGACTCTTCGCTGGCATCGGGCACTGGACTGGTCCTAACTGACATGTACAGGTCGTCCGAAAAACAGGAACTAGTTCTACAGAAGGATGAGGTCTCAGGAAAGCACTAACCGGGAGAGGGAAGGATGGCTGGCGTATGGATCGTCCTCGTTCCTTGCGATTTCGACCATACACGATGGTCCATCGACATCCATCCATAAATATGGGAGCGAACACGCTAAAAAAGGAGAAATAACAGGTAGATACAAAGAAACTACGAATATAAAAATAAACAACTAGCTGGTTGATGAATCAGTACAGGTGACAGAATGAGGGAAAATACATTTCTCACAAAAACTCACTGTGACAAAAAAACCTTTTTATAAAATTTTGAAAAAAAAACTTTTATAATAATAATTTTCTGTAATAGGGCAAAAAAAGAAACATTATGATCATGCAGCCTCGGCGCATGGTTGTCGGTCGACCAATTAAGTTTTCGTTGTGGGACCAAGAGCTATCTTTGCACCTTCTGAAACCGACATAGTTTCTACCAAGGGTGGCTGAACCGAGGGCCGGGCCGTGGATTTTGGGAGAGCGGGTCGGCCCGGGCCGGCCCGAGGTTTTCTGAAAATCGAATTTTAAATTTAACTCATTCAAAACTTAATATTTTTCTTTTATTTTTGTTGTAAACAATAGTTCTCAACATGCAAAAGATACTGTGTAGAGGAAGAATCGAACTACCCTATATAAATTTTTGTAAAATTCCATGGCCGAGTGGCTAAGAGGTCGGACTGGCAATCCAAAACTACCCCAGTTCGATCCCCGCTTGACCAAACTTTTTTGCGTCAAGTATTTTGATGAATAGTTATACTAGAAACACTTATTTGCCACCATACCTTTCAAATACTTTTTTTAAAAATTTGGTCTCCAACCCGGGTCTCGGCCCGGGCCGGGCCTTGGTTTTTGGGAGCGAGGGGGCCCTCAGCCACCCTTGGTTTCTACCGTTGTAGCCACGGAATAAGCTGTGATGTACTGTACTCCTCCTCCCATTTTAAAGAGTATTCTCAAATGTACAACTTGCATGGGTAGTTTACGTAGAAGCCTGTGGACAATCACACAAATGCCGACTGACCCAACTATGTAACTTCTCTATAGATATCAGGGGAAACCATTCTACTTTTTCATTTATTTGTATAATTATGTGGTAGAATCTTTCATTGAAATGGGTGAAAGGCGTCAATGAAACACGGAGGCGTCGCTGCTGGTCGACCCAAGAAGCGAGGAGGCGGGGGTGTTGAGGTAGCGACAGTCCTGCAGACGGGCATCCAACTCTGCCAATAATCGCTCCATTTCTGTCCGAGGCACCGTTCCTCCCTAAACAAAGCTTATTAAGCCTATTTTAAGCGACTGGCAACTGACCCTCGTGGCTACATGCTGATTCCTCATGTACATATGGGGAACTACGAGTCCTCTCGGATTCCCTCTCACCGCCTGAAACTTTTCTAAACTGGCAATCGATTGCCATACCCTTTGGGTTCCAACGAATGTCCATCGACGGTTGGGATCGTAATCGATGGGGAATCGGGAGGGTGAATTTGTTGGGGCTGATCTGGCAGAAGGGGTTGTTGTTCTGCTGGACAACGTTGTACGAGAAGATCTGAATAAACAAATCTTATTTAATCGAATACAAATAGTTCATTAAACAATATTTTTAAAATTGTTGTGTGGAAGAAGCAGTGATCCGGTTTTTTCTCCTCCAGTGATCATCGCCTGAGATGGCAATGGAATTGGTGTAACCTGCACATTTGATTACTATGAATACATGCGCAATTATGAGGTCCAAACGAGATTAGGACAGTAAGTCTATTTTTAACTATCCAGTTGAATAGGGCAACAATTTTATTAAATCATATAGAAATTCCATTCTACCGTTCAACTTTGTCTCTTGGTTTAGGTGTAAAGGCAACCTACAGTTTAGTAAATTCGCTGGGGGCGCTGTGTGCATGTGACTGTCTTGATCCAGAAGGCTCAGATATTGTCACTCTTGTAGAAGACGAAGAACACCTCGAATTCTCTGCCTGAAACTCTTCTTTTCCTTTAGTTTGTCCTTCCCCACCTGGGCTACTACTGGCTGAGACTGACACCTCGAGGGACCACAAAGGCCTGCGGTATCCGGCAGCAGAAGGTGGTTTCCAACGTCTGCAATGAATTAGTACTTTAAAGAAAGCCTCGTCCTACCCGAAGTGTAGCTGTCTATATCGCTCGTCTCCGTCCAGGCCTCTTCGTAAATCGGGAGGAAAATGGGGAAGTCTGTTTGTGTTCCTCGATCTTTCCTTCGCAGTCGCTGGTGCAGTTCCTGGATCATCTGGTGACGTTGCCTTCTGCGAGCGAATGGAATCACCTGAAGCACACTTGATGATCATAGATTATACAGTGGCAAATGTAAGGTCTAGAAAGGGACTTTGCTTACCTTGGCTATGTTTTGTCCCGCCTTGCCTGCCACATCTCTTGTAGGAACCAACCCTCTCAGTCGGCCTCTTCTCTTCTTCCACACTCTCCACATCTCCATCATTCCTGAACATTCCACCTCCTTTGTTCTTCCGTCGCCCACCTATGTGGCCTCCTTTGAGCGTCTGATTTCCCTCTGGATCCGAACTGTACTCTTCCATCATCATCAACACAAGTTCTTCGAACAACTTTTCCAACTTCAACTGGATGACATTGATGCACATGGAGACGAGGGAGAGTCCGATCATTATGAGACCGAATATGATGAACATGTCCTCACTGTTTGTGGGGGTCACATCGCCTAATTGGAGGGTAAATATGGCTAAGAAGAGACCAAACCGTAGCCAATGGTTGTGAGGGAACAGAAAAAGAAATAGAAACTTTTGAAATAATCCCAATCCTTTTCGAATCGAAGAAAGATGGCAGCGCACAGAAACATCCAACCGAAGGCCACCCCTAAATCACTAAATTAGAAGGAGGAAAGGGGCTGATACCAATGGCCAACAGCAGAGGCATCTCGGAGATTCGATCCTCAGTTGACAACTTCAGCCGACTGCCTCCGGAGACCAAACAGAGATATTCTGCCGCTCGAAGGACTGTGTCCCACACGTGCTCCAGGGCCAGCAGAAAAAATCGGCCGAGTTTGTGGAGAATCATTAAAACTAGAGGAATTCCTATTACTGCATATACCTCAAATACAGTGGTTATAGGGAGAAAAAGAATTTCGAACCATGGCCGCTAGTTTTCCCAGGTTGGTTTTTGCTGTGATGTTACCGTAGCCAATTGTTGTGTACGTTGTAACTGAAAAAGTTAACTTTCGAGAGTGATCTCTTGCAATAGGAGGAATACCATTTGAACTTTCAGGGACTCAATTGATGTTCGCAAATAAACTAATTTTGATTTTGATTTCAATGATTTAATAATTTAAAAAAATAAATGAGTCAAAACCCCCTTGTTTTCCAAAACAGCTGAAAGAGATATTTCCAAGCCGAAAACAAGCACAATATCACGTGATGTTGTATTTGTTATTCAGATTATTATACCCATTCAGTTCCGGATTCAGAGACGTGTGTAGTGTGTATGTGTATGTGTCTGTGTATGTGTATGTGTGCGTGCGTGCGTGTGTGTGTATGCATGTGTAGTGTGTATGTGTGTCACAAACTAACCTGCAAGGAACATTGCATTCCAAAAGGTCCAAACGGGTGTGAGTGCATAGTTGAGTCCCACTGCCAGATCGTAGTCACTGACACTCTCGTTGAGTCTCCTTCTATATTCTTCCTGACTCCATCTGTTGAAAGATCCTAAGTTCCCATTGTTCCTTCTTCTTCAATTCCCCGAACCTTCCATCCCCAGTTCCCAGCATCTGAGAGCCAGTTGATCCGTGTAATTCCTCAGCATCCTCACTCTTCCCAGACTTCCGCTGCTCCAAGTGGCATCTTGCAAAGGACGCAGGGCCGTCGCCTTGTGACTTTCGTGCTCTGTGAGGTAGAATACGGAGACGGTGTACCAGTAGACAGTCTAAAGGGAATAGTTGGATCTTCCTTTGGTTTACCTTGTAAAGCATATTAAGGGCGAATTTCCTGTAGCCACGCCGATGGAGGGATCTTTCATGAGAGTGGTTTCTAAACTAAACACAGTGTGATCCTGAAATGAGGACAAACGCAAAGACTGCATTCTGATGACGAAGACGACGGTCGATTGAGATCAAATGACGAAGCAACTCTTCTTTCAACGAGGCTATGAAGGTGCTCTGGAATCATTCGATCGTTTTAAGTTGGTTCCTAATAGATTATTTAAGGCAGTAGACACGAAAGACAGAAATACATTGAATCGATAATCCAAATCGATCGCTAATAATTTTGCCCGTAAAAATCTCAATCGATGAAACCTTGTCTGCGAGAACTCTTTGTTCGTGTGCACTTTCAATCGACCAGAAAATCAGTCCTCCAAGCAAAGAATAGGCAAATAAGAGGACGATTGGGAAAATATAGTGTGATTTCTCGTAGACAAACTGAAAATAGAATAAAACAAATCCTAAATTAGTGTGCCTGAAGGTAGCCGACGACTATGCTCCAACGACTTCTGCGCTCTCTTCCGCCCAGCGCCTTGCTCCAGATGCTCTCGTGGAGTAGCAGATGCTAAATTACACTTTGTTAATTATATTTAGAAGCAAAGTTTTAGGTGAATTTCTTAGGGATTTTTCATGTTTCCCATTTTCCTAATTCGTTTGTTGAAAATTTCCCGTTTCTCATTCGTGGCAGCGTGTATTTGTGAAATTGGATTAATCGTCTCGTGAGGGCGGTCCCATTCATTGTTGGTTGGTTCGGAAGAAGGCGTTTCGAGCAACAAAATGGGTGGCCAAAGGGACATAATATGTTTTCTTAGATGACGAAGATCCCTTTTTTACAATGAAAAAGAGAAGTTAGTGTTCCTGGAAACAACACTGAGAAAAGAAGGTCCAACGCAACCATCTTGCGACCATCTTGTTTTGAGAAAAAAAGAAGAATCTAAACGGTAAGAGAAGAGAGAGAAGGGAGAAGAGAGATAGAAGGGGCTTCGGCACCCTTTAAAAACCGAGACTTGCTCCAGCGGCCATTAACCAAATGTTCTCAATAACAGAACATCTAGCAACAACTCCCTTGGGATGCCTGTCAGACAGCGGCGGTACGATTCCAAATCGCTGCAGGATATGCTAATTGACCTAAATGACACTAAAAGCTACTTTCTTGGGTTGATGTACGCAAGAGGGAGGTTCGATGACATACTGTGAAAGCAACGAGTCTTCATGGTTTACTCTCCTATGAACATGAGGGGCAGAGCTTTGTTTCTTCAAAGCCGATACTTTCAATATTGTTGTTTTTAAACTATAGGAAGGTGATTAACTAAACACTACCGCAAAACTCAACCATGGTTGTCCACAAAAATTTGGACATCTTTGGGATCCTCTCGATACAAAAGTCAGCCACTGGGCAAGATGTACCAAAATGTTAAAGAGAAATTAGCGCATTCATGGAACTAACGACGGGCTTTTGAAACGTGACTTTTTAGGCAGGTGGAGCGGGTCCAATCGGTCACCTGGAGGGTGCCTCCTACGTCGTGTACCTCGACTGTCCGTCTCCTGGGGTACTGCAGCGCAAGGCCGGTCGCGTTCATCGCGGCACTGTGCCGGGGGCGCAGCCTGTGCTCGCAGATTTAATTACGACCTTCGCCTCTCCGCGCTGTTTATGTTCGCCAGAGCTTATGTGAAATCCCCCGAAAAGTGCAGCAGGAAAGAAAAGACCACGAGGCCATAAACATGAAGAGCGCGGTGGATGTTGGAAGAGAGATAGTTGAATAATATAGGTTTAATAGGGCGAATATTAAAAGGTAACTGTAACGATTGAGCCACGGGAATAAAACGAGAATAAACATGAGGGATCTGCGGTAAGGTGATCGAAACAAGTGGATTCCATAAGTTTGTGGGTCTTGGAACGGGGCAAATCCGACGGTGGGACGGTAGAGGACTGGAAATGGGACAATGTTGGACTTTCGCTCAGTTCGGGGAGTCGTAAATTGGGAATAGTAGGATTAAGCTGAATTGCAGGGGTGGCCAGGTATTCTTGCTGTCATGACGGGTCACGTCATCGACGACCAGCTTACTGTGAGCTGTTGTATGAAGCCTTCTGGTAGCCACCTGAAAACAATCGTTAAGTAGGAGTATTGAAATTGACCTTAAACCCTAAATTCGTATATTAAACACACCTCGGGCACCTCGTCCGCGATATCCGCCGCGGAACCCCCTGTCGGAGCGTCCGCTCATCGGAGGATCGGCCTCTTCGTCCTGCTGCCTTCTGCCGTTCGAGTAGCCACCACGTCCGATCGGGGCGCCTCTTCCCCCACGGAAGCCGCCATCACCGCGACCGCGGAATCTTTCGCCGTTAGACCGATCGAAGCGGACTATATACGAATAGTATTACGGCGAAGTATGCAAAATACGTACCGGTACCATTGTCGCGGGAGGAGTAGACCTGTCTCTGCAACTCGTCGACGTCGCTGCGCAGACTCTCGATGTCTTTGATGTTGCGGGTGTGGTACTCGACGAGGAATTGGGCGAGATCAATAGCGGTCCTGAAGTAATCAACTTAATCCGTCCGCCGGCTATTCTACCTGGTTCCGGTGAAAGTGAAGGGAACAGGGTCGATTACTTCATCACCGCTGTTATCTCCACCAGCAATCTGCACGCGAATCACCCCGGACTTGTCCACAATTTCCTTAAAAAAAACAAACGTTAAAAGCAATCCTATTGTATACCTGAATGGTCTTTCCGCTCTTCCCTATGATCTTCCCAACGATCTCCCGATCTACGAGGACGCTGTCCACACAGTACTCCAGAATCTCACGTGCCTTCTGAGCGGCTTCGACGGAATCCGCGTAGATCTGAAAAAGACATGAACATATATACTAAACGGAGAAACCTTGAAACTGGCAGGGTGGTCGCCGTGGGAGTCGTTGACAATGACGTCCCGGACGCCCTCAATGCGCCGTGCGTTCTGGATGTTACTTCCGTGGGTGCCTATGGCCAATCCCATGAGATCGCTTGGGACCCTAAACGGTGGCTATATTAAAGAGACCAGAGTAAGACTAACTGGAATTCCTCGCAGACGGCGTTATCGCTGTTCACGTGAGTATTCTGCAACATTTTAGACACCTCTTCGGCCTTTTGACGGAGGCTTTCCTTCACCTTCACATCCTGAAACAGCCAATATATGAAAGACAGGGGACACAGGCAATACCCTGAAATAGGTGTCACTCAGCATACTAGCACGTTTTACTCCCTTCGGATCAAGTGTGATGACGCAGAGAAGTCGTTTTTCCTGTAAAAATAAATATTGTCTGGTGGAATGAATAAAACCTTGTCGTAGTCGATGCTGACGTCTTTGATGTTGTCCGCAAAGGCGGCCACGTTCTCAGCAGAGGAAAAGTGCTCATCGAGGTCTTCAGGAACAGCTGAAATTTCAACAGTACAGAAAAAGAACAAGGAACGAACCAATTTCAGTCTGCATGAAGTCAAGGGAGGCCAGAGGAGTGTAGGTAGTCTTGGCATTGCGGAGCTGCTCGACTGGAACCACATCTGTCTGTTTGTCATCTGCGGACAGATCAACTATGAAGAATCCTCCCTAATTGAAATTGTTAAATACATCGTAAGTAAATTTTACCTTGACGTTCTTCACGTATGCCTTCTGCCAGCCCATGGCCCCTTCAAGTGACTTGACCAGGACCTCGACGGCGTCTCCAACTTGGATGTTGTCGTTTCTGAAGGAAAATTCATTCAGCCATTACAGGAATAACAAACTTCGCTCCTCTGACGATACGGCACAGATCCACGTTGACGTCCATGTCGTCCCTCCACTTTTCCGCGAAACTCACCTGAAAATGGAAAATTCTTTGGATGATAAGATAATTTTAAAAAAAAGGTATGGATTTCAAAAAAAAATCGCGATAATTCCTTTCAAGTGCACAATTCCTTTTCGAACTCACAGCGATTGTGTTGTTGTCATTGTCCTTCTTGCCGACTTGAACCGGGTACCAGACGTTGTTAAGATTCACCTGAACGTATTGTTAAATGGAACCCTATTTAGCCCTACCTCGACGTTCATTATTAGTCACTATGTACACTAGAATAGATGGTAAAACTGAAATTAAAGAAACGTAAAAATAAGAAAAGGTGATAATAAAAAATACTAGTATCAAGGGAATGAAGGAAATAACATATAGCTATTCGGCTATATTCGAAAACGGTTACATTCAGAAGCTTCACAAACTAATGGTAAATTGGAAGGAAGACCATATGTCATAAGCACCAAAATAACAGAAGATATGTGTTAATTCAAACGATACAACTCAAAGAAATCAAATAAAGTTCAATC